>CAUYON010110985.1:0-16271 GCA_963573935.1 Arctocebus calabarensis | reverse complement strand
TGGATGGATAGATAGATAGATAGATGGATAGACAGATACATAGACAGATAGATAGATAGATAGATAGATAGATAGATAGATAGATAGATAGATAGATAGATAGATAGATGGATGGATGGATGGATGGATGGATGGATGGATAGATAGATAAGACAGGTAGATCGATAGGTAGATGGATGGAAGGATGGATGGATGGATGGATGGATGATAGATAGATAAGACAGGTAGATAGATAGATAGATAGATAGATAGATAGATAGATAGATAGATAAGACAGGTAGATAGATAGGTAGATGGATGGATGGATGGATGGATGGATGGATGGATGGATGGATGGATGGATGGATGGATAGATAGATAGATAAGACAGACAGACAGACAGACAGACAGATAGATAGAATAGATAGATAGATAGATAGATGCATTCATGGGTTTATGAGCATTTCGGTTGCTTCCACATCTTGGCAAATGTGAATTGAGCTGCAATGAACATTCCAGGGCAAATGTCCTTATAGTAAAATGATTTTTTACTGTTTCTGGGTATTTGCAGAAAGAAAGGAAGACTTACACACTGTTGGTGGGACAGAAAACTACTACGACCTCTATGACAAGAGATATGGAGATAATTTAAAAGAAATGGAAAGTGGACCAACCTTGGGATGCTTGTGAGATGTTTTCCTGTTTTCTTCCACTGCTCCAGGTGAATAAATCAACTCTGGTTGGGAAAACTCACAGAACCTCCTATATAAAAACAAACAAACAGAACCTTATCCATAAGACATTGTTTTTACCACTATATTAAACTCATTTACTGCTAAACTGTTTGGACTGGCTTTGAAAACCATCATGGAGCTGGCGGCGCCTGTGGCTCAAAGGAGTAGGACACCAACCCCACATGCCAGAGGTGGCGGGTTCAAAACCAGTCCTGGCCTAAAAGTGTGAAAAAAAAAAAAAAACCATCATGGAGCATTCTTCCCATTTCTGCCCAAACTTATGTAACCCCTGTAAGAACTTCTGCATTACTAATACAGGGCACCCATTCCTTCAGCAAACCTGTACTGGGATTGTCTACATTTCAACTACGGCCATAAATCGCTCCCTTGACCATATACTCGTTTTTGGGGTTCAGGAACCTTGGTTTTCCTGGACCACCTGTGGCAGAACGCCTCCCGTGCCTTTATGGACGGGATTCACTCTCTTGTTGATAATCTGAAATTTGGTTTGATTGTGAAGGATGACAGTTACAACACTCAAAGTCAGTTTTGTACTCAATAGATAAAAAATCTTGAAAGCCAAGCATCCTTTCATCTAGAAAAAAGACAAGTTCCTCCAGCCCTTAAGCTATTTTTTTTAATCAGCTGTGTACATTAGTGGAATCATGGGGTAAAATGTGCTGGTTTTATATACAATTTGAATTTTTTTTGGGGAGGGGAGACAGAGTCTCACTTTGCTGCCCTCGATAGAGTGATGTGGCATCACAACTCACAGCATCCTCTAACTCCTGGGCTTAGGTGATTCTTTTACCTCAGCCTCCTAAGTAGCTGGGACTACAGGCACCTGCCACAACGCCTGGCTATTTTTTTTTTTTTTGTTACAGTTTGGCTGGGGCTGGCTTTGAACCCGCCACCCTCGGTATATGGGGCTGACGCCCTACCTACTGAGCCACAGGTGCTGCTCTACAATTTGAAATATTTCCAACAAACGGCTTAACATAGCCTTCATGGCATTTTCTTAGTTATTGTGTTAAGACATTTGTATTCTGCATTTAGTAAGGTTGGCCTGTACCATTCTAAGATGCACCGTAGGTGTGACCCCACTAATTACCCTCTCTCCACCATCCTTCCCACTCCCCTCCCCTCTCTCTCCCTTTTCCCCATATTCTTGGGCTATAATTGGGTTATAGCTTTCGTATGAAAGTGATAAATTAACTTCATGGTAGGGCTGAGATACTTTTTCTTCCATTCTTGAGATACTTAGCTAAGAAGAATATGTTCCAGCGCAATCCATGTAAACATGAAAGAGATAAAAACAAAAACTAAGATACCATTATCTGCCCAAATAAACTCTTCTAAACCCTAAATAAATGATAACACAGTCATATAATTAGTTCCTATATGCTATCTAGGTATGTTACGTATGTGTATAGCTATAAAACCACTATATGTAAAGTGTATAAGAGCACACTGTATTTATATCACTATACCTTACATATGTTGCTATATATTATATTCAATATGCACAGATATAGTATTTACAGATGTACCATACAGTGTGAATAAAAATACATATGGATAAAATATTATGTATTAACATTACATTGTGCTATTTATTATATTACTGCAAAAAGTATGTATGTCAATGTATACGTGCAAAATTACATTCATATATGAATAATTTTATTTCTATTTTGTACTCACGCCCAACTACTCTGTTCTCTTAATTCTGTTATGGGCCCCAAATAAAACACTTTTATTACATTTTTAGGCAGCAGCCTTTGTCAACAAATTAATCTCTTTATTTCCCCCCAAATTCCTAATTAAGAACAGCAAACTAAACGCAGAGGAAGGCCGTTCCACTCTCAGCGTGTTTAAAACCCTCCAAATATGCTCGTAGATTATTAAAGGTGTGTGTGCCTGAGTGAAGCTCCAGCTCATTTTTTGCTTTTATTAGGCATGCCGGCTTCACAGGGTTCTTGAATTCCCCAGTGGCTCCTGAGAGGTTGCGTGGTTTCAAATCAAGGCAGGTCTTCTTCCCTGGAATAAGAATGAAGAGATTTATTCCCTGCCAAGAATTCAGGAGTGCTTGAGAGCACAGAGCGTGCTTTCATGAGTCTCTTCAGAAAAATACCTCTAAGAGACTCGTCAAGAGACTAAGGGAGAATTCCGTATCCCTGGGCGTTTTGGGAAATGCTTAAGAGTTTTGCACTGCCTTGGATAGGTCTGTAATCACTAAAATACAGAAGTGGGAGTTTACAACAATGCAAATGATATATATATATATTTTTTATATATCTTAAATATATATTATATATTATAAAATATATTTTATATATTTTATAAATTTTATATATTTATATATATTATAAAATATATATATATATATATTTTAATCATGGAATGCAAAGAAAATATTCCACAGTCTACCCTGCAAAGGTAATAAATTCAAGGATCTATGGAATGTAGGCACTAGATCTTAAATGCGTTCCCCAATTCCCCAGGCTCATTTATTAGTGCAGGAGAATTTGGTTGTGATTTGTTTGATTGCTACAGAAGCCAAGGCTCCGTTTCCGAATTCCTCATTCCGTATGCAACTCCCCACTTGGGTCTTCAACTTGGTGGGGTAGATGGTCACCCCGTTTCCCTAAGTCTGGCCTCTGAAGTTGTCAATTCCTGACTTTGGACTGAATTTCTGAAAGCTGAAAAGAAGGGTAACATAATTCTCATGAGTAGAGAGCTATCTGTCCCTTTCCAACATGTGAGGACACGGGAGAGACTGCATGTATGAACCAGGATGCCTGTTGTTTGAACGCATAAGGATAAATATTAATAGCATGTTTGGCAGGAATTGGGAAAATCCAGCCAGATTTTGTGGAGCCACAGAGTGAAAGGCAGAAACAAAGGATGATATCTTTTGTCCTTCCCCCTCTTTAGGACGATTCTTGTAGGGTCTGGCTGAGTGAACTTGAGGTCCTCACGACGTTTTAGATCACCCTCCATCGTCCTGGCAATAACGGACTTTACAGAGGCCGACCAATGGCCACAACAGGTTGCAAAGAGAAGCAGAGAAATGTGTGTCAGTATCTGCAAGGCACTGACTCTTTCAAAATCTCGTTAGGTTCCTCAAACCCAACTGAACCCATCCCATCAACCACAAAGTCAAGACAGCAGGGGAAGGATAAGTCCAGAAAGAAAAATATTCTTCTCCAAAACCTCTAAGCAATCTGGAATAAAACGTGGTTCATCTTCATACGTCGACCCATAATTTTAACTCAGCACGTGGTCATTTTTTTTTTTTTGTGAGAGTTCTTACAGATCGCGTTCAATCATTGCCTATGGTATTAAGTGATTTAAATGAGAGTAGTGTTCTCCGTGAAGACGCGTCTGGTGTGAACAGAAATAAATCTTGAGAATTAATCAATAGTTTCTCCTTAAAACAGTCTCCTAGCCATTGAAAGGCTTATACAATCTAGAAAAATGCTGCCCTTGAACCTCTGAAATGTCTCCATTAAAGTAAAATCACAATTGTTGTGAATTCTTTGTCTTTGGAAATTTTAGACATTCATCTTTACAAATATACGTTTAAGAACTAGATGACAACTGTGTTCCCTCCCCCTTGGTAAAGTATTTTATTTTTTTAATTGAGTATTTCAGAGTACTAAAGGAGTACACTCATCTTGGGTACATATTTGCATTTGGTTAATCCACTTGAGCATTTTAACTTATTAGTAGTGAAAATCATTCCCTTTTACTGCCGAATACAAACAAAACACTGTATTTTTGTTCTACATAGTTCTGACACTGGCCCTACTTATGAGCTATTTTCTTTGTTATTTTTGAAATAACAGTAGAAATAATACTCATACATGTAGTGAGAATGTAAGTCATCTGACAGGAAAGTTTCAAATCCTTCCACAAAACGCTGTATGAATATTCCTCAACTCCATTTTTCTAGTATAGTAATAGGTTTGATTCAATGCAACGTAAGTGTATATTTTAAAATAGCCATTTAGAGCAATGACTACTTACTAGCAAAGGAGTATTTAGATATAAAATAGAGGTAAGTGAGATCACAAAACTGTTTCAAAACTGAACTATATTTTGAAATACCCTTATGCATTTAGGAAAAGAGATAGTTACATGCCAGCATATATCACACACAGAAAGTCTTCCAGTGAGAATTTCCCAGCCTGGCATGACTTTGTGTGTAAATAGCTCCCAATTATCTAATAGAATCCTTGGTAACCATTACAAATGGTTAATCTAGTTATACTGCTGTGAAACGGTAGACATTTGTAAATATATGTGCATGTGTATAAACACATACACACTTGAAAGCCAGAGGATTATATAAATTGTGCAAAATTCCACTTAGGAACATAAAAAAGACTTAGCAGACTTTTTTTTTCACTCTGGTTTGTAACAGTCGGCCCATCCAGGTAGATACGATCAGAGGTAATTATCAGTATTATGTCCCTTAAACAATTATGTTGCTGGCTTACCACTCATAGCACAGTGGTTATGGCACCAGCCATATACACTGAGGCTGGTGGGTTCAAACCCAGCCCAGGCCAGCTCAGCAACAATGACAACTGCAACAAACACTAGCCCGGCATTGTGGCGGGCACCTGTAGTCCCAGCTACTTGGGAGGCTGAGGCAAGAGAATCACTTAAGCCCAAGAGTTGGAGGTTGCTGTGAGCTGTGACACTACGGCACACTATCGAGGGTGACATACTGAGACTCTGTCTCAAAAAAAAAAACCATTATGTTCTTTAAGAAGGATTTGGTTCCTGAAAGAATGTCATCACTTAAATTATGGACAAGAAACGTTTGCTTTTAGAAATTTAGGTGTTTAAACATTTCGGTTGTAAGGAAATGTGATTTTACTGAAATCCCTTTATTTGAGCACTCAGGCCGTATCTCAAGTGAAATAAAGCAAAATTATGTTAAAATAGAACAGCCTTGTCTTGGCCAATTCTTACATTATAAGTGTTTTGTCAATTATTTGCCAATTATTTTGTTTCATTATTCCTCAGATAATTACTAAAAATTATTAATACCAGAGGCTAATTGGTATTATTATTAAAAAGGGGACACATCGTCAGAAACTTCATCAGCCTTAATTAGGCTTAATGGAACAGCTTCACAGCATCTAACAACCTAGACTCTTGCTGGTTTTGCAATACTACAGATTTTTAAATTATGATTATCAACAAATCTAAGTACTATGCGTACTGCCTTAGAAAATTCATTGCTTGCATTCTGGTGAAACTATAAATCTTACACACTTAAAAGACATCAAGAATTTGTCATTATCAAGGAATGAGTTATAATTTTGGCTTCCCTGTTTGGCTGTTCCAAATGAATGTCAGAGATGGAAGCATTGGTTGGCCTATAATTTTTAATTTGCTCAACTTTTGACATTTTGGAATAACCGGAATAAATGTTTCCACGGATGCGTACAAGGGAAGTGTCATGAATCTTTGCACACCAATCACTGTGTTCTCAATGTGCCGGGATGCAGCCAGCTTTATTTATGTCTGGACGCACTGGCTGTGTTCTTCAGAGTGAACGGTTAGTTATTCCTTCATGCCACAGATTGATAAATATGCATCTTGCATTTTGCCGTGGAACTTCGTCAAGAAGACGGATGTGGTGTCTACACCAGCCAAAACCTATGAGCCAGTGGGAAGTTGAGATGGGTGCATTTCTTTGCAGAACTCACATCTTGTCATTGTTCAAACACACCTGGATACAGGTGTGATATCCACTTTGTGTAACAGGTTCATTATGATCTGAAAATCAGCTGCCCTCACCTCACCACTCATGGGACATCTGATTACAAATGGACCATTAAATTTGGCCTTTTTTCACCTGCAAGTTCAGAGTAAAGAAGTACACATTCCCTCCCCCCATTTCCCTCATTCACTAGCATTTGTCCCAAATTATGGAGAATCTGTTCATGTTACTAAAGTGACTATTGCCAAATCATCTCTTTCAACTCACCCACCTATGAGTCTCTTTCAGAAAGGAACTGAAGGTAACGTCACAACTAATGCTCTAAATTAGAATTACGAGTGACCAGTGGGGCACCGTTGAGTGACGGGGAGTGTGGACAGTCAGTAATTACACCTGTAATTTGAAGAATCATATTCGTGCTGTGGTCTCATTTCAATTCACCTGTAGAACATGAGAATTATTTTCTTCCTTTGTGGTAGAAACAAAGATCTAACAGCTCTCCTGAGAAACGGAGGGTACCCCTAAATTCTTTTCATTATTTCCTTATTCTATACATATACATGGGTTTATTAGGTTTCCACTTTTTGCCCTCACAGAATTAAAAAGGCTTAAAATTTAATAACAATAACAATGTTTAAGATCAGGACTAGAAACAAAAACCTCCTAAAGAATGAACGAAGATAAATACATTCAGAAAAGAAATCAGATGATTGCTGCATCAAAATATTAAGCAATAATAATAATGCAAAGAAAGTAACATTCACATTGTCAGATAAGAGTATGTCTATTGTAGAATGCTTTAACTCTGAGGCTCAGAATGCAGTCATTGGTTAACTTCTTATTTTTTTTCCAAAGTCTCAAAAAATAGACAACAAATATTTATCAATAAAAGTAAAAGATAATTTCAAAAAAAAGATCATGCCAAATCTTATAGACAATAGAAAAAGAAGAAATACTTCGAAAATTTTTATTCCCAGCTCAGCGCCTGTGACTCAATGGGCTAAGGCGCCAGCCACATACAGCTGAGCTGGCGGGTTCAAATCCAGCCCAGGCCCGCCAAACAACAATGACGGCCGCAACCAAAAAATGGCTGGGCCTTGTGGCGGGCGCCTGTAGTCCCAGCTACTTGGGAGGTGGAGGCAGGAGACTCACTTGTGCCCAGGAATTGGAGGTTGCTGTGAGCTGTGATGCTACAGCACTCTATCCAGGGTGACAGCTTGAGGCTCTGTCTCAAAAAAAAATTTTTATTCCCCAAAATTCTTTTATATGAAAAACATTAAATAAGATGGGGGGGTGGGGGAAACCATTGGAAATACCCTAACTATTGAAAAATGGATTGCAACTTCGCTGAAAGTGAGATATCCATCAAGGTGAGGGTGTATGGTGATTTCTGTGTATATGATGGTCAATGTTCATTTTCAAAGTTATGCTACCAGAGCAGGGCTAGCCTTTCTCAAAATGTGCCTCATAGATTAGATTTGAATCACCTGAGGTCTTTAAAATATACAATTCCATAGCTGCATTGCAGATCTGGTGGACCAGAAATATGAGCTCCCTGTGTATACCACATTCATGTACACTTAGAGAGTGACAACTCTCAAGGGCTCATATAGAATCAAAAGTGAACCTCCAAACTTCTTGGTGGTCTATGTCAGCCACCAACTGGGACAGTTAGTAGGAAGACAAGATGCTAATTTTGGAAGCCAGATTCAGCTGGTAGGATTGAGATTTCAGGATTCAACTCAGGTAGGCTGGGCATAAAGGATATTACTTTAAACTATTTAAGAAAACTAGAGTACTGAGTAGATTTATGGGCTAAGAAAGTACGAATTAATGGGCCATTTCATCAAGGAAACATCTCTCTGACAGGGCTGGGGTTCTCTCCTGCCTGAAATTCCACATTGGAAATGTATCTCTTCTCAATATGAATATAAAGTAGAAGTTAGGGAGAATATCACATTTTTCCTTGGATAATGCACACTTTTTACCCAATTTTTTTTGTGGGGGAAAATAAAGATCGGCCTTATACATGGGTAGTACTAATTCTGTATCTATGTAAATGTTTTCAATTCTTTCTTTTATTTGTATGCATTCAAAGTTCAACTGCAGCCTCAGTGCACATAGCTTAGTGTTTACGGCACGAGCCACATACACCAAGGCAGACGGGTTCAAACCCAGTTCAGGCCAGATAAACAACAATGACAACTGCAACAAAAAAAATAGCCAGGTGTTGTGGCAGGCACCAGTAGTCCCAGCTACTTGGGAGGCGAAGGCGAGAGAATCACTTAAGACCAAGCAGTGATGCCACAGCACTCTACCAAAGGCAACATAGTGAGACTCTGTCTCAAAAAAAGAAAAAGTTCAATTGCAGAAAACAATAACAATGCCCATATATAAAATGATACCCTTCTAGAAAAAGGTGCCTAAATATAAACAAATAAATACTTGAATCAAAAATATCAGAACATGAAAGATTTCTTTTTTACTTGAAAGTTTGGGCCAAAACGTGGGTGTGCATTATACACATAAGTACTTTATACAAGGCAAAAGACAGTATCTGGAATTTTGTAGAATTTAGATGGAGAAGAAATGTGTTATAAAGTCCATAGTGAAAAGTTCAACCTGTAGAGAACTTACTTATTCTTTTCTTTTTCCTTTTTGTGGTTTTGGCCAGGGCCGGGCTTGAACCTGTAACCCCTGGTATATGGGACCGCTGCCCTACTTCTTGAGCCACAGGTGCCACCTGAAAACTTACTTATTCTCATTCCAGGCTGGTCGTGATGATTCCTGAGAGAAGTTCCAATGGGGAAATGGAATTTCTCAGTGTTATGGTGAAGACCCAAATTGCAGAGTTTCTCATCGAGTCTTTCAAAGTGGAACATGGCACAGATATTCCCTCAAATTGTAGACAAGGATAAACAGGACTAGGGCCATGTTTTGATGTGATGAGTGGAAAGTTGAGAGTTAGAAAAGAGGTGGGATCTTCTTCTAAAGTTTATTTTGCAGATAATCCCTTGTTAGCAATAACACCTCAGGACACACTGATCATTCCCATTAAAAGAACAAAATCACCAGCAATATTCTTGAATGGGAAACAGGTTTGTAAATAAAGAGAGTCTTTGATTAGAAAGACATAACCTTGTACTCTTTTGACATAAATAACCTTACAATTTCCCTATGAAACAAATATACAAATATGTGAAGCATTGCCACCACTTACCTTCTCTTCCAAATACAGAAGCACTCTCCTTAGTTTATTATATCCTTTGTCCCACAAGGCACTTTCTTTGAATTACTTATGGCTATCATAAAATGAATATCAATCTGTGGTTTGTAAATTGCGTCATGGAATAATATTACATGGAAAAAACACAGTCAACTATAATGTTCATTAAAAAGAACTTTTTGGTAACTTTTTCAAAGATGCTCAATGTCCTTTTAATTGCTTTCTAAGAAACTACACTAAAAGTGAGGAAAAATGATATTTGCCAAATAGTGAAAGCACAAATACATTCAACTAATCATATGGGGGAAAAGAATTATTAATATATGCATATCATCTTGTTAGAGTCTCAGGCCTGGGCTTCAAATAGTAAAGCTCAAAATAGTCATGTTAATCTTCGTTTTCTTGTTTCCCCTAGACACATGAAAGAAGGCAGAAAATTCACGCTTAGCAGAGTGTATTCAATGGAAAAATCACATGTATGAAAATGCCAGTAATTACTTAAAAATAGAGGAATGTTATCATTGGGTTCTGGGAATCGATAATGTATGTCAGAGAATTTGGTTGAGGATAAAGATGAATGGAAGAAACAAAATATATTAGAAAATCTGCAACACCTAGTGCATGGGTTGATATTAATAAGAAAAACTGATTATTGATCAGTTACATAGAAGGGTCAGTAATTATTCTTAAAATTCAGAGAAAAAGCTGGACATGGTGGCTCACACCTGGAACCACAGCACTCTTGCTGAGGCAGGAGGAAGCTTGAACTCAGGACTTTGAGACCAGCCTGAGCACGCAGCCAGGTTCTGTCTCTACTAAAAAAAATAGAAAAATAAGCCAGGCATGGTGGCAGGTGCCTATAGTCCCAGCTACTCAGGAGGCTGAGGAAGGAGGATCACTTGAACCCAAGAGTTTGAGGTTGAGTGAGCTGTGATGACACGGAACTCCACCCAGGGTGACAGATTGAGACTGTATTTCAAAAACAAAAAAGAAAGTACAGACAAAAATCTTTTAACACACATTCACCTTAATAATAACTCCAGCAGCTCATCAAAGATGTACATTTATTTTACCTGTACACAGATTATGTATATATACACTTGTGTTCATTTGCTAAAATATGCACATGAGCATTTATGTACATTTCTATATAAATATAATTATATAGATTTATTTATTATAATTATATACTATAAGTTACAACAATTGCATAGAATAATGTATAACTACATAATTATTATAGATACTATATTTAACTATGTAATTAATTATATAATTATGATAGTTATTATTTTATACAGTTGATATATAATTGTATGTAATTATATAGTCATATATAATAGTTATATATAATTAACCATATAATTATAATAACCGTTAATATAATAAATATATAATTATAACTATAAACTTATAATTATAAATATAACTATAACTATCAATATAATAACCATTGTATATAATTATATATTATAATTATAATTGTATTAATATAACTATATATTATAATTACAATTGTATATTATATATTATACAATATAATAGTGTAATTACATATCATAATTACACTTGTATATATTATATACAATAGTTATATGTAATTAACGATATAATTATAAATATAATAATCATGTAATCATATACAATTATAATTATTACATATCATTATAGTAAATGTATAATTATATATATTTATTACTATAAAATTATTATAATTATTATATTTAACTATATAATTAACCATATAACTATATAATTATTATAGTTATTATATTATACAGTTGATATATAATAGTATATAATTATATAGTGATACATAAAAGTTTTATATATTATATATGCAGTTATATCTAATTGTATATAATTATATAGTTATAATATATGCAGTTATATCTAATTGTATATAATTATATATAACTCTATTTGTATATTATAACTATATAATTATATACAATTACACATCATTGTACACCTATATAATATGATTACATATAACATATAATGCAAAATATAAATTATTATATGTAAGGTGGCCATAAATTTCTTGTGCACTTTAAATAGAATACCCAATAATTCATAATTTTGTAAACTTTATGGCCACCCTGAATTCAATAAATATTAAATAGACAAATAATATATTTATAAAATTACATGTGTAATACATGGTTTTGTATATAATTATATCTTATCATATATCTATGTCAATTTCAAAAGGGACCATGGTTCTGTGGTTTATACGATTAGCTTAAAACAAGGTCACTAAAATAAAATCAGAGCAAAGCAAACTCAAAACACCAAATATTCTCTCATTGCAATAATTCATGTCTTGGGATACAGAATTTTGAGTATCTTTCAGCTAACTCAAAAGTGGAACCATGTGGAAATCCACACTTTTTATTATCTGATGGAGAAAAGTTGTACGTGTCTTAGAAGAAATTCACTTTCTCTGGAACCTTGTTCCCTGGTAAATCAATTTCATATTCCAGATTTTGGAGTGCTCTTGGATAAAAGACAATAGACCCTCCGTAGCTGACCTCCTCCATATACTGACCATCTCCTAAACTTGACCTAATTTTCACAGACCAGACGGCCTCATATGTGCGAGTCAGGACAGTAGGCCCAATTCCTTATGGTGACCACATCTATATGTTGGCCAGTTTGTGATAATCCCTCGGGTAGTCACTTACAGAGGGTCTACAGTCTGTACCAACTAAAAGAAAAGTTACAGTGCACATTTTTAAAAACTCGAATGAAACTAAATTCCTGACTAAAAAGTCATTTTTTTCAGTTTGGGGGGTGGGGGAAAGCTGGTAATGTTACCATTGTTTGCAAAATATACTAAGTTTGATGTAAATGAACTCTTTTAAAACTGTTGCACCCAAAATACCCACTGCCAACAATTGGATTTGACCTTCTTGGAAGTGAAATAATGGACCATAACAGAATCTGTCTCAAAATTTCCATAGTGACCTCCATATAAGCATAGTTGCCCACATATAGGGAGATATATCCTCTTATTGGGTGTGCTACCCTTTTCTACACATAGAGACAGCCCAAAGAGAAGGACACCAGTTATGTGAACTAACTCAACACGCTGTTCTCTGAAGAATTTGATTTCCAGCTCAAAACACTCAGGTACTAACAGCATAGTGGCCTGTTTTAAATACTGAAAACCTTGAAATTGCATAAATTTACACCAGTGGGGAAATAGAAAAAAAGACAAAAACCAGCATCTTATTCATACATATAGTTGAATATTATTTAGTGTTACTGAAATACCAAAGATCTATATTTGTCAATAAGAATGAATCTCAGGGTGGTGCCTGTGGCTCATCGAGTAGGGCGCCGGCCCCATATACTGATGAACCCCGGCCTCAGCGTGGGTTCAAACCCGGCCTCGGCAGAACTGCAAAACAGAAAAATGGCCGGGCGTTGTGGTGGGCGCCTGTAGTCCCAGCTACTCGGGAGGCAGAGGCAAGCCCAGGAGTCGGAGGTTGCTGTGAGCTGTGTGACACCATGGCACTCTACTGAGGGGGATAAAGTAGACTCTGTCTCTACCAAAAAAAAAAAAAAATAGTATAATTTCAACAAGGATCCTTATAAAAAAAAAAAAAAGCTTGAATCTCAGAGGCAATGAGCATGGCATGGTGATGCCTGACTAATAGCCCCAGCTAATGGGAGGCTGAGACAGGAGTCTGAGGCTGCAGTGAACTATAATGATGCCACTGCCCTCCAGCCTGGGCCACAGAGGGAGACCTTGTCTGAAGAAATAATAAATACATAACAAAAATAAATCTCAGAGGCATATATTTGAATTAAAGCATACGTAGCAAAAATATTTGTGCCTAAATGGAAGAGATGGTATGTTTTATGTCATGGTTGAAATCAAGCAAGTAAGTTGTTCAGGATACAAGTTTAAAGTTTATAATTTTTTTCAGATACAAATTTAAAGTGTATCATTCTTCTCATCTGTGAATGGATAAGTTGCCCACACATGGGGAGATATATCCTTTTCCAAACTCACTAGGGTTGATGTCAGAACGTATTCCCTTGGCTCGGCACCTGTGGCCAAGCGGCTAAGGCACCAGGCACATACACCTGAGCTGGCGGGTTCTAATCCAGCCCAGGCCACCAAACAACAATGACGGCTGCAACCAAAATAATTAGCCGGTCGTTGTAGCAGGTGCCTGTAGTCCCAGCTACTCGGGAGGCAGAAGCAGGAGAATCCCTTGAGCCCTGGAGTTGGAGAATGCTGTGAGCTGTGACGCCACAGCACTCTACTCAGGGTAACAGCTTGAGTCTCTGTCTCAAAAAATAAAAATAAAAAAACAAAAAGAAATACAAAAGAATTCATTCCCTGGAGGTTGAGGATTGATTATATAATTAGGAAAACAATTCATGAAGATTATTATTATTTTTTTATAGATGAAGCAGGTGCATGTGAAATTGAAATTAGACTTTTGCATTCAAGAAACAAAACAACACAACTTAGACTTGTGATACTTGGCAAGCACGGCCCTGGGTCTCTATAACCTCCGCCAGCTGTTGGCTCAAGGAAAAACACCCCCCACAGGGAAACCAGTGTACATAAATGTTCACGTCGTCCTGAAACCTATTTCCAGCATTTTTGCTCCTTCGGCCAGCATGCAAATGCCAAATCGTTATGCAACCCAATTTTAACAGCACTCCCTTCTCAAACCCCTGCCTGAGACAGAGGCATGAACATAGTCATAAAACGCTTTAAAGGGACCAAGAAGGGGACAATTAAATAAAAATGGCAAATCGAGCAAAGTAAGCAAAGAAGAATAAAAAGAAATATACAAGGGTGCAGAGCTGGTGTAAACTTTTTATTAGCCCATGCTTGAGCAGTCCTGAAAGACTCATTTTTATGCCCTGTCCTTAATGCGTTCACAGACCTTTTGCCCCTGGCAATACAAATGGAAAGAATTCCCACAAAATCACTGCATTCCCTCCCCTTTCTGACCCTGTTTTGGCTTCATGTAGAGACTGTTAACAAATCTCATCTTCTTCCTTTAGGCCCCCTTCGCTGTCCAGAAACTAATGAAGCAGGTTAGCTTCTCTGGAAACACCGGTACTGACTCAGACAAAGCTCAGAAACTCAGCACCAATCTAACGTGGGCCACAGTTTGAAATACAGCAGGCAGCTCGCGACTCTTAAATGTATGGGCTCCCCACGGGACCGCAGCTGATGTAATTTAAACGGGGTACATTCTGTCGTTTTGCCCGTTCATTAGCAGGGCAGCTAGGTAGCTCATTTAATAATGCATTATTTTTGGAAATAACGAGCCTCAGACCTAGAAAACCGGTGATTCATCTGAGGGAGGAATGGATACGATAAAAAACCAGGTCACAGAAAAACAGATGTATTCAGCAAGTCTACAAACATCCTCATTTGCAGGGCACCTCTCTGTAGACGGCAAAGAAGCAAAGACGCCAGCCTGGAGATGTAACCTAGAAAAGTCATGTATATTTGGGAAATTCTCTTGAAAATCCAGTTCACACAAACGCAGTGACTTGGGAGCATTTACAAGGACGCAGGGCACTCGTGAGTTTGTTGTTTGTAATATTTCCGTGACTCTGGACGGCTTCCCAGTGATCTTCTGATCCCAACACCTGTGTGTTGTAAGAGTTTCTTGGTGATATATTGGCAGGTCTTATTATGTCTATTTAGTATTGGCTAGGATGTGGCTTGTGGTGGGAGTGAACCCTCTGGTTCTCAACCTTCCTAATGCCGCAATTTATTTTCATTGTCAGAAAGGGGTCGCGACCTGCAGGTTGAGAACTGCTGCTTAGACCATGAAGAATTTGAAAACTAGAGAATCCTTTGTAAATGGGGGAGAAGTCTGTATCTGAGTAGAGAGGAATCCATGGATGTTCCGCAGGGAACTGTCATCTCCACGAGTCCCCCCACAAACCTTCATGTTATCTATCAGCCTTTCTTGGGGTTTGACCCTGTGTCTCCCTCAAAATTTGTATGCTGAGTACATTGCATACTTTTTCTTCCATTCTTGAGATACTTTGCTAAGAAGAATATGGTCCAGCTCCATCCATGCAAACATGAAAGAGGTAAAGTCTCCATCTTTCTTGAAGGCTGCATAGTATTCCATGGTATACATGTGCCACAATTTATTAATCCATTCGTGGGTTGATGGGCACTTGGGCTTCTTCCATGACTTAGCAATTATGAATTGGGCTGCAATAAACATTCTGGTACAGATGTCTTTGTTATAATGTGGTTTTTCATCTTCTGGGTATATACCTAGTAAAGGAATTATAGGATCAAATGGCACAAAAGGAACGTATTAGTGTGCATTCCCACCAGCAGTGTAGAAGTGTTCCCTTTTCTCCACATCCACGCCAACATCTCTCGTTTTGGGATTTTGTTACATGGGCTAATCTTACTGAGTCAGATGATATCTCTCTCTCTTTTTTTTTTTTTTGGTTACAGCCACCATTGTTGTTTGGTGGGTCTGGGCTGGATTCGAACCCGCGAGCTCAGGTGTACGTGGCTGGTGCCTTAGCCCGTTGAGCCACAGGTGCTGAGCCATTAGATGATATCTCAAAGTAG
>CAUYON010110983.1:0-30179 GCA_963573935.1 Arctocebus calabarensis | reverse complement strand
CGAGCTGTTCTCTTGGGGGAGGGGACTCCCGTCCGCTTGGTGATGTGCTCTGTACCTTTTATTTGTATCCTTGGGGTCGCAGGTCGCTCCAGCAGTGTTGATGTGTGTTCCTCGACCTTGTCTCTTGGCTCAGCTCCAAACCTTTGGCTTTCTCGCCAAATTTCTGTCCTTTAACTCTCCTTCTGGACAGGAGCGTCTGCAGAAAGCTGGCTACAGACCGCCATCTTGGCTCCTCCCCCTGTTGATCGAGAGAATGGATTTTAATATAGCTGTTGGCAAATTGCTTAATGACCATATATAAAGTTGAATATTTTAAGAAGATATTTTCATTTGTCTTATCACAAGATTATCTTTTGTCTTTGTCGCTTACCCTGACAAAAATCCTTTGAACATGATCAATGCTAAAATCTTACTTTTAATAAAATTAAAAAATTACCTTTATTCCTACTATCACTAACCTTTCATGCTTTCTGTAGTTAATTGTGAAAGAGTGATCTCATACATATGACCTTACCATTAAGATTATTTTAAAACATTTTTACCTTTGCTTCAAAAGAGACAGCCAACTAATCTCAAGTAGAGCAATTCCACCATGCTTTGCATTAATATGTAGATATGCAAAAATGAAACAACAATGAACAATGGCACGCCAGGCCGAGTCAGTAACAAGAGAAGAAATCTTAAGCCTTTTTTTAAAAACTAAAATGAAGTATTTCCTTTCATTGAATCAATGTTTTACTTCAATAATTAATTGTGTGTGTGTATATATATATATATATAATTATATATATATAGGATAAGATATATAAAATGTATCATATATATATAAGATAATTGTATATAAGATATATAATAATATATATATGATAAAATTCTTTTTTAAATCAAACTGTGTTCTAAAGAGTCATAAGTGTGGGTCAAGGTCATGCTAAGCTATTTTGGATCCACAGTTGGGGTCAAATGGATTGACTGAATCAGTTTTAATTTATGTCTTATCCAATAAGATAACAAGATAGCATTGTTTCACTCAAGTATAAGAGAATAAAGTTATTTGCTTATCAAAACAAATTAAAATAAAAATAGCAAACATATCTCAGAATGAATACAACCTAAACTAAAAGTAGTAGGCTTCATATTGGAAAGTCGAAAGTCACTAATCACTTTTTTTGAATAATGGGAACGGCCAGCAGGAGGAATGGCTATCCACAGGGATTTGAGAAGTCAGGAGGAAATAAGCAAGCAGTTCATAATCTCCTTGAAAATTATTCTCAGTGGTAGTTTTGGGAGGGTCAGACAGGGACAAGGAGAGTCATATAATGTACTTGAGTATGTTTGTAGGCAAAGGGGCATAAAGAAAAAACAACATCGACTGATCCACATAGGTTCAATATGTGACTGATATCTGACACCGGAATGCAAGAATTTAAACTTACGGTGGCACCTGTGGCTCATTGGGTAGGGTGCTGGCCCCATATACTGACAGCGGTGGGTTCGAACCTGGCCCGGGCCATCTAAAAATAGCAGTGACAACTGCAACAAAAAAAGCCGGGTGTTGTGACAGGTGCCTGTATTCCCAGCTACGCAGGAGGCCGAGGCAAGAGAATCGCGTAACACTAAGAGTTGGAGGTTGCTGTGAGCTGTGACATCACAGTACTCTATCAAGGGCGACACAGTGAGAATCTGTCTTAAAAAAAAAAAAGAAAAAAGAAAGGAAAGAAAAAGTATTTAAACTTAATTCCCTTTGATGATAAGGTCCATGTGGTTATCCATCTTCCCACAAACCCTGCTCTGCCCACAGGTAAAAAGAGAGAGTAAAAGGGAGAAACTAGAGACACCTCTTGTGCCACTGTTAGTCCTAAACTGACATCTCCCTCTGTGACAGGAGAAAGAAAGACACATTGGAAAAGTTAAAGATAAGATTGAAGAGAAAAACATTTTTGTCAAGTGCTAACAGAAGAACAATATAAACTCTTATCACATACAGGGTGGGGGGGAAGGCGAAGTGTGGGGAGGGGAGAAGGGAGGATGGGTGGAGGGAGGGCAATTAGGGGGATCACACCTACGGTGCATCTTAGAAAGGTACTGGTGAAACTTACTAAATATAGAATATCAATGTCTTCTTCGTATAGTGATTAAGAAAATGCCATGAAAGCTATGTTTAACAGTTCGATGAAAATATTTCAGATTGTATAAGAAGTCAGCACATTGTGCCCCATGATTGTACTAATGTACACATTTACGATTTGATAAAATTATAAAACAAAACAAAACTCTGTTCACTTTTCTTTCCCATAGAATATCTGAACAGGTAATTATACTGCCCCTACATCTGCTCCATATTACATAAGGTAACAAATAATAGATACCACTTTATAATTTTTGCTATGTGTCAGGCACTTGTCTCAGTGCTTTATACTTATTTGCTTATTTATTCCTCATAAATAACCGATGAAAAGGCACTATCATTATGTATATTTTATGGTTCCAGAATCTGAGAGAAAAGTTAAATGATTTGTCTCAGATAAGTGACAAGTCAGGATTTTGTAGTTTGGAAGATGACATTTTGAGTAACTAGAAATTAGAACAGATGGCTATTGGATAAATGAGGCTTTGTTTTGCCAGACAAAAATATGATTTTTAGCTTGTTATCACTTGAAACGGTAATAGCAGAAGCACTTAGTATATTGTTTATCAGCCAATTCTGTGATTGCTACCTGACAGCAAGTCAATACTTGTTACTTGTAAATGTTTTCATTTGTTTAGTGATCCCAGAATTAACATTACTCTAATGCCAATTGTTGAGGTATAATCCAGTCTTCACTGTTAAATGAATTAGCTAGATGGATCTGTACATGTTTCTGATTAAATTAGATTCCATTTTCTGTGAGGTCTGGTGAAGGAAATCATGACATTTAATTCAGTGAATTATGGACACAGACTGAGCTTCATTGACTTATTCACCATTTTTCCATTAATGTAGACTTTGAAAAAATAGTTTTAACTATTAAACCTCCAATAAAAAAAGAAAACATTGACTTTTCAGGGCTGGAATGTTGACACACATTTAGGGAAAGAATTTTTAGAGTGTGTAATAAAGGAAAATTCCTCAGCTCTTATTCCATAGAATATTACATTTTCCTTTCTCTATGAAGGAAAACCTTCCTGTATTAATAGAGGTAGAATTCTTGGGTTTCTGTCAGGGTCCTTGTGCAAGAGCGAGCACCTGCCTTCCTTCACCCCTGACATAACTGCTTCCCTGGGCTTAGCCCTGGATGCCTATTCCACACCTTTATGCACTCTCACTGGATCATTCCCTATCTTTCTTGTCCTGTTTTTGCATTTTTATTATTGATGGCTTTTTTCTTGCTCTCAAGTAATATCTCCTGTCTAGATAAGTTTGGGGGGACCCAGG
Organism: Arctocebus calabarensis; assembly: GCA_963573935.1. Lineage (NCBI taxonomy): Eukaryota > Metazoa > Chordata > Mammalia > Primates > Lorisidae > Arctocebus > Arctocebus calabarensis. The sequence continues at coordinate 26,767 of CAUYON010110983.1, read as the reverse complement.
GGTACAGTATCCATGAAGAAATGCCAAGCCAACTGAAAGCCTTCATCCGTTTTATTTTTAAGCCTCTTAGCTGATGCTAGCGAATGCTTGCCTCCACAATTCTTATTACTTGAGAAATACAAACACCTATTTGCTTAATCTACTAAATTCAAATACCATTCCCTGTAAATAAATACTCTTATCTAAAGCAAAAGAAATCTCCTTTCCTGGTTCTAGGCAGCTTTTCTCTATGTGCTGCTCTGCAGGGCTCTTGGGAGCAGGGTGTCTACTCCCCACTCATCAGATGAAAAGCTCGTTTCCGAGTGTGCGTCAGATTCTATCACTCACCTGCTCCAAACTAGTGGCTTCCGTCACTCTGAGCAAATCTCAAAGTCTTAACTAAGCATTTTCAGAAACACATACTACCACCCTTCTGAACTCTCTTCTTCCAGTGTCATTCTCATAAAAAAAAAAAAGACTTAAAAAAAAGTAAATTCCCATACTTATGCTTTAGAGGAAATAAAGTTAACCATAGGTGAAGTTAGCCATAGGTAAATCCATAGGTTAAGCTTATAGAAGATGCCTCTTAAGTATTAGTTCATCATCTGGCGTATAAAAGATGCTTACTGGCAATTATTATTAAACATGAAAAGAAGAAAAAATACAATGAAAGGAAGGAAGGAGAAAGGAAGGATGACCTGTAAATAGGGGCAGGTAAAAATTTGTCTCTCTAAAAATAAACACAATGATTTTGATTTTATTGTTTATTAAATAGCAGGATCTTTCTTCTTAAAAAAGTTGCCACTCTCATGAAGTCATCACTGATCTTCTGAGAACAGAGATGAGGATTCTATATAGCAAAGAACTAAGGCTGAATGTGTTGAAAATGCCAGTTTGGTAATCATTATGGGAGATTTCCTCAAATTCTGAGAACTAGTACAGAGCTGTTAATTCTTTGTAATTGTGTGTGAGCATAAAGAAGGTTGTCCTTAAGATTGTGACACTACAAAGATATCCAGGCATTTGTACTCAAATTTCTTTCTTAATTTATAATTTCCCTGTTACCTAGATTCATCTTCACCAACAGATATATTGCTATTTATTGTAAAGTGTCTGATAGCAAGCGGATTTTGTGCAAGATCAAATCAGACAGATGTGATTCAATGGCCATGTCCAATCAGTAGAGTTTGCCAATGTCATATGGAACAAACACGTCATTTCTGAATCATTACTCCTCAGAAGCATCCTTTCACAAATTTAACGTGTAACTTTCACTATTCTATTAGAATCAGAAATGCCCCCTCCTTGCCTTCTACAAAGTAGAAATGCCCTAGTTTTCCACAGTAGAGTACGTAAACTTTCATCTAAGTCTTGAAAATGAATAATATTGCTTTATTTGTATCAGTCTTGAAGGGAAATTTTAAAAAAACACAAATTTTATTGCATTATCCCTTGTTTTTAAAGAAATAGCCCTCATAATTACTCTTGGTTATGATATTTGCAGTAACAGACAAATATGACAGTAAAAGAAAGCAGGGTCATACTGGGCAAAGATTTTTCAGACTTCTGAAGAAGATGTTCTTGAAAAAAATGAAAAAAAAATTGTTTTCAGGAGGAACCTAAAATTAAGATCTAACATTCTTAAGATGTTTTGTAAACTCAATTTAATATTGTGAATATTAGAGTTGACTCTTTGAATGACCCTCTCTTTATATTCATATTTTAAAACAAGATGATTAAAGTATTGTGGGGTCCTTACAGCCCTTAATCAGCATTCTATTGTTTCAGCTCTGCACTCCACCGGGAAGCATGTACTGTTCCTTACTGCTTGCATAAGCTTTTACTTTCAGGAAAGATGTATTCCGTTTAGTACATTATTCAGTTTTCCACTATTGTGATTCGCACATATAAGCCTGGTATCTGTACTTGTGATAGGGTTAGTCACCAAAAACGAAACTTAAGACATTTCTGTTCCTCTGCTCAATATGAAAGTTCATACGGAAAATAATACAGTCACCTCAGCCATTCCTTTTCGTCTGGTATGAGGGGACAGGGTACTGTGGGTGACCACAGTACATCAGTCCTCCTCCCATTTAGCCAAGTGAAAGTAGCAGGCACAAGGCTGGAAGGTGGGCAGAGAGCAGCTCTGTTTCCCTAACCACCCAGAAGAATTTGTAATCTGCTAAAAATTGAATTAGTCAGTTTGATGTAATTGTAATTCAAACCACTCTACAAAACCATTTGCATTTTAATGATGATGAAACACTAAAGATATTATTATTTATAAAAGACATCATAACTATAATTAAATCATTCTAAACTGCTTATTCGTTAGCAACTGAGCCAAAAGTCTCACTTAGATGTATTTGGTGCCTTTTAATGAGCAGGATATGATGGAACAAATCCTTTAAAAGATTATTACTGGGTATAATTGAATACTGAGTTTGCTTCAAGTTAGTAACGATGGTGGTATGGTTTTATCATTTATTTATATATTTTTTAATTTAAATTAAGGGGAGATGGTCCATGGACACAGATTAGTAAACTATAATTGCTATAGAAAGGGAGTAAAACTTTTAATAATTCAGCAACTGAGTCACACTCATTCTCACACATCCCCCCCAATACACACCCCCCATGATATATGTTACATATGTGTGTGTGTATATGATGCAGGTGTCCCAATGAAGGGGGGAGGAGCCCCTGAACTCATCAAGTGGCCTCTTGGCTTCTCTTGGGAATGAATTTGAGAGCAAGCCAACTAGTGACAGAAAGTTCGAGAGAGACAGAAAAACAGATACTATTCCACAGACAGCATAGGGATCCCTTACTGAGTAGGGGCTTGAAGCACCTTGTGGACTAATGCTGAGCTTTTTAAATGTTGAAAAACTCCAGATGTGACCAGAATTATCTTAAGGTCAGGTCATAAAGTTAATCATATATTTTTACATAGATAGGTAAATGCGAAAGTCTGTAAGGAATCTGGTTTAGTGATCTGGCCAGCAACTTGCTGGTGACTTCCTTATCAGGGTAGTTGGCGCTTGGTATGGTCAAATGCCCTTACACTTTCTTGACCTTTCTCTTCTGGCTTATCCATGTGTGTGTGTGTGTGTGTATATGATTGGATAAATTGTAAGCCATATGATATTGGGAATCCATGGCTAAGCCATAATCTTGTTTATAGAACTGTGAATTTAATGAATTCTCTGTAAAAACATGTTGAAAGATTAAACATTTTCTAGATTCAAAATATCAACAGAAAACAAGTGATAACAAGTGTTAGTGAGGATGTGGGGAAAGGGAACACTTACATACTGCTGGTAGAGATATACATTAGTATACTCATTATGGAAAACAGTATGGAAGTTCAACCAAAAATTAAAAATAGAGCTACCTCGTGATTTATCAGCCTATTTCTGGGTAAATATTGAAATGATAGGAAATCAGTATGTTGAAGAGATGGCTGCACTCCAGTATCCCTTGCAGCATTGTTTTAAACACCAAGATAGGGAATTAACATACATCCGTGAGGGATGAATGGATAAAGAAAACATTCACATGTGTATACATACACACAATGGAATGCCATTTAACCATTTTAAAAGGAAATCCTGTCATTTTCAATAAAATGGATGAATCTTTTTGCTAAGTGAAATAATTGGGGACAAAAAGACGGATACTGCATAATTTCACACGTGAATCTTAAAATAATTGAGCAAACAGAAACAGAGAGTAGAATGGCTGTCATGGGCTGGGGTGGGGAGATATTAGTCAAAGGGAACAAAGTTTCAGTTAGTATGAATGAGCTGTGGAGGCCTATTGTACAACATAGTGACTGTGGCTAATAATGTATCATATACTTTAAAATTGCTGAGGGAATAAATCTTAAGTGTTTCTTTCCACAAACTATGTGAGGTGAAGAATAAGTTCATCAGTCTGATTTAATCATTTTACAATGTATAGCATATAACAAAACATCACATTGGACACAGTAATTATATACACTTTTATTAGTTAATTGTATATTGTATATTACTAAAGGTAGATAAAAGAAAAATAGGGTGGTGCCTGTGGCTCAGTGAGTAGGGCGCCGGCCACATATACTGAGGGTGGCAGGTTCAGACCCAGCCCCTGACAAACTGCATCAAAAAATAGCCAGGTGTTGTGGCGGGTGCCTGTTGTCCCAGCTATTTGAGAGGCTGAGGCAAGAGAATTGCCGCAGGAGTTGTAGGTTGCTGTGAGCTGTGATGCCACAGCACTCTACCCAGAGGGACAAAGTGAGACTCTGTCTCAAAAAAAAAAAAAAAAGAAAGAAAGAAAAGGAAAAAAGAAAAATATCAGCCAGGGTCTTGATAATAACTAGGCATGAGGAATATAACGATTGTAGGATCAAGGCCAGGCCTGGTGGCTCTTGCTTGTAATCCTGACACTCTAGGAGGTCAAGGCGGGTACATCACTTGAGCTCAGGAGTTTAAGACCAGCCTGAGCAAGAGCCAGACCAGTCTATAATAATAGCCAGGCATTGTGGTGGGTGTCTGTAGACCCAGCTACTTGGGAGGCTGAGGCAAGAGAATCACTTGCGCCCTAGAGTTTGAGGCTGCTGTGAGCTATGATTTCATGTACTCTAGTGAGCATGACAAAGTGAGACTCTGTCTCAAACAAACAAACAAAAAAACGATTGCAGGGTCATATACAAAATGCATTATTTTCTGGAATTTCTGGAGAAAGTACCAATCTGCAAGATTTTTTTTCCCAAATAAATGTGAAAATTGCTAAAATCAAAAGTGAGCCTTTAGACAATGTTTATTTCCTCCCGATTTAGAAAGGGATAAATTTCACACTTTCCCCTCCTTTCTGTATCATGAAGGTTGGACCTCAGAAGAAAATGAAAGGCCTGGAAATTGAAGGCCATTGTGGTCTAAGAGCACAACCCAGGATACTGTGCCAGATGCCAACTCAAGTTCTGTTTGGCTTTAGAACACAGAATCTCTTTTCCCCTAGAATAGCTTAATCCAAAATAATCATTGCTTCAAAGAAAACAAGCTTAGATGACCCCTGGAATAGGCAGAAGGGAGGGATCCTCTGCCCAGCCCCATTCAGGAAGAATCCATGTGACTACTGGGCAATGAGGAATATCTATACACAAAAATAACTGAGACAGAAAAAGTCTCAATTCCCCAACACACCTCTTCCCAAAAGACACCCAGAGGACCTATCATGACGATTGCTGTCATTGATCAGAAAGATAGTGGTACCAGAGTTTGAGTAATAATTTTGATGTAGATTACAGTTTGTATGTTAACGTTGCTCGAATCTTCCTCCTGCCTCCTTTTCCCCCTTACTGTGGCAAAAAAAAAAAAAACAAAAAAAAAAACGTAAACACAATTCTGAAATCTTTCAGTAGGTAGATTTATGATTCATACTTGTAATTCATTCAATTTTTATATTATATCTTTTGAGACTATTTTATTAAGTGCATAAAAGTGTATGCACTTAATAAAATAGTAAAATAAAGAGACTCTCTTTAAAGATTTTTATTTTATTTTCAAATTTATCCTGATTTCTGCAACTACACCAGAAGTTTTAGTCCATAATTTTGTGATATTTTCCATTGTTTTACTTTCTTTTTTCAGTGTCTTTATCTTTATTTATACCATTGTAAATTTGATTTACTTGGATTTTATTTTGGTGGTAGCTGTTTTGTTTTTAGTTTGTATTTATGCTATCTGACATTTTAATTGATTTGTTTCTTCAATTGATATCTTTTGGCCATTGAATCATCGATCTATTTGGATGTATTTTTATAATTTAATTTTGTGTTTTTTTCTGACTTTTTCTATGATTACTGTATCTCCTTCCTTGTATCTACTTAAAAAAAAGCTATTTGATTTTTATTTATTTGTTATTTTTTCAAGTTGATTTTCCTTACTTGTTGGAAGTTATGTATGATAATTATATTTTCTTTTAATGGTTACCCTTAAACATTTGTGACAGAACACATTAATTTTAAATGTAGTCAATATCACAACTTCTCATTTTAAACTTCAATTTCTTTTCTCCTTCCCTTCCCCTTCTCTTTCTCCTACTTCTCTTCCTCTCCTTCTTATCTCTATTTTTCAGGGTGTGTGCATGCTCTTTTTGTGTATGTTCTACAATTTGCTTAATTTTCCTATTTCTTCAGGTCTGATTTCTCAGTTACCTAATTTACTCTTCAATTACGTGTAGTCATCTGCTTAAATTATTCATTAGATTTTAAATTCTAAGTTAATGGTTTTTCTTTTATATTTATTTTCACACATGCTAATCATCACTGGTAACTTATTTTTGTGACTTTATTCATTTGTTTTTCAACATGTTATACCTACTTTCAATTTTAGGTCCATGATTACTACTGTACACAAAGTGTGGCTATTTTACCCTCATCCTCAACCCTTGTGCCTTGTTTTCTTCTGTTTTTATGATCTCTATTTATGAATATTTCCTTTCTTATTTCTTTTGTTAATCTTACCCTATGGAAACCTAAGAGCCTAAGTTTGAGATGCTTTAAACTTCAGAGGATTTATGTTTTCTTCTGCTATGACCCAAGAGATTCTGATAACTATTCTAAGGCCTTTACTCTAGGGAGACCCTGGTTTGGCCTGCACAGTGATACACTTTCATTATAACATTTGATCGCAAGGTTGGTATGGGTGTTTGTACCCTGAACAGCTGGCTCTCAGGTTAGCTTATACTATACAGCTTCCTGCTCAGACTTTTTTTTTCCTGCTCAGATTTTAAGTAATATCTCTGCTATTTGTTTGTTTGAGTCCTGGAGATTTCTCTCATTTCTTAAAACTCAGTAATATATTTTTCTCCAAGGTTTAGTTATTCTGTAGGAGGAAGACTCTTCTAAATGTCTAATTTGCCACTCTACTGGGAACAGAAATGTTCCAAAAATTTTTAAATTCTATTAAAATTTAAATATCAATTTCTTAGTCAAAAGTGTTACATGTCCTGACTTCACTACAATATATCAATGTAGTAAAATTTCACTTGCACTCTATGAATATAAATAAAAAATAAATGGAAAAATAACATGTCACTCAAAACTTCTTTATACTTGGTGAGGATACACCACTATCAGCATATTAAATATGCAACTCTTAAATTAATGCAAATGCCTATGACTAGGACTATATTAGATAATGGATATCATACTAATAACTGAATTCATTCTCTAATCACAAATAATAAGATAAAAACCACAAAATAATTATAAGTTACTTAATAGTGACTATCAATTTGTAGCCAATCTACAAGGGAATAAAAAGCAATTATCTCAATCACATCTTTCCCCCTTCACCTTAAATAGCATTCTACTGATTCTTTATATTCTCTCTGTTGGGAGTTTAATAACATCAATATTCAATCTATTTTGCTACAATAATACTAACATCTTCAAAAACTAATGATTTAATATTTGGTTGGCCATTTCTACTCCATTCTCATTCTGGATATTAATAGAATTTGCAAACACTAAAGTCTGAGTATTATTATCAATTTGTATTAACATAAAACTCTTCTTCAAGCTGTCTGTAATTATTTCATGCCTCATAAATTCAACTTGATCTCTATGTATTAATTTACCCATAATTCATTCGAGTCTTATTGCCAAAATCTTGACATATATCTTTATGGAACATTTTATTATTTAAATGGGCCTATAATTTTTAAGACTGCTGTCCCTCCCTTTTCTAATAGGTACTTTGCTCATAGTTGGAGAAAACTCACCTTGTCCTGTGTGCTCCACAAATAACTTATATGCACGGTGGCCAATTTCATCCTGAAATTTTAAAATGACTCCTTGGACAGCTACATTCACCTAGTATTTGCCCTTAGCAAGTTTTCAAATGTCATTTAGAGAAAAAATGAATTTGTCTTCACAGAATGTTTTAATCAGTGATATTTGGAATATATTTTCAAAAATTTCGTAGCTTTTAAAGTTAGCAAGAAATAAATCTATTCAAGTTATGATACCATTTTTCCCCTTTATATAAGACCAAAAGAAATAAGAAAATATTCTCTACTATCATAGTACTCTGAATCAGCTTTCCCTGGGGCAAACACACTTAGATACAGGACAGACACTAGGGTGAAACACTAGGTTTGAGTGCTGAGGAAATTGTTCCTTAGAGACCTGAAAAGTTAATGTATCTCATTAAATCACAACCATGGAATAGTACCAGGTTGCCCAGAAAGTAGAAACTAGAAGAGGCTGAAGAAAATATGTAACACTACAAAATTGTTTTATAGCTAAGACAGTGAGTCCCTGGAAAGTCATGTAATTTGGTCAAAGTCACACTACTAACTCATGAGAGATTCAATAGGAGACTTTATGCTTCTGATTCGTAGAGGGAGGTATTACTCAATATATGAGGTCATCCAATTAAGTTTGTGAACTCATACAAGAAAAAAGACTCCATACCTTATTCCTGAATATCACCACTGTCACCTTCAAGGTACTCTCCATGGCCATCTGCTGACCATAGTTGATATTCAGCAGTGAGGTATCTAGCACTTTTTCTGGGATGACTTTGGGAACTTAATTATCTGACCACATATGACCATAGCTCTGATGATCATTCCAGAAAAAGAGTTCCAAAATTGCTTTGAAGGGTGGAGTAGTGGCTGGCATTGGTACATAGCTTCCAAAGAGGAGTACTTTGAAGGTGACCATGATGATTTTAGCAATGATGTATGTAGCATTTTTTCTAGGATGAGTTCACAAACTTAATTGGATGACCTCATACAATTGAGAAGGTATTAATGTTATTTTTACCTTGATTGAACTTGTTAGTCTTTTAAAATTCACTTATATAATTAACACCTTTTAAACATATTTTAGACGGAGGACACTTTTCTAGGACCAAGGGCTCAGGAGATACTTTATAAACCCCATCATCAAAACACTCAGTAGTCCAAAGGAAGCAACAATCAGATAACGATAGAGGATTATGGGGTGGGACAGTCAGAATAGATGACAATAGATGGGAGGAGCCATATCTAGAGGTTTTGTCATTCTGTGTAAGACAATACTGACTTTATCATAGAGGCAGAGATGACATGAAGGATTCCACACAAACAAGGAATAAAATAAGTTCATTGCTTTAGAAAGTTCAAGCTAGGCCAACACATTAAACAGTGATTAGGGTGGAAATCAACAGACCAGTCAGCAGTGTGGCGTATAGTGGCCTGATCATAGCTGACTGTAACCTCTGATCACTGGGCTCAAGTGATCCTCCTATCTCAGCATACTGAGCAGCCAGGACTACAGGTGTCTGCCACCACACTAGGATAATTTTTTATAATTATTACTTTTTTTGTGGCAATGGGATATTATTCCACAAGCTCGGCTGGTCTTGATTGCATGGTCTTAAATGATCCCCCCACCTTAGTCTCTCAAAGTACTATTAATACATACATACAAAGAACAACATACATAGCTAAAAGTTAAAGGAGTATAAAGTGAATAGTTTAGTAATTATTTTCTGCCTTTATAACTGACAAAAATTATAGGTGTTCAAGATATACAATATGAAGATTGGATATACTTATGTATTATATAATGAGTACCATAATCCAAATTAATTAACATAGCCATCACCCATCGAAATTTGGTAGATAGCAGATTTTAAGTTTTTTGACTACACACATGTGTGCACACACACACAATGAAAAATTAAATAAACAAAATTGATAAAATTTAGAAATTTGGGCAAATGGGTAACTAGCATCATATGTAAGGAAAAAAAAACTCAATGGGAAGAACATAAGTGGGAGGGAAGGGCTAAAGCACCTTCCTGAATTTCTTAAATTTGAGTGCTCTATTTGATACTCAAATAAATAGTGTATATGTGGCTAGATAGAATCTAAGAAAGATTTAGTTTAGTGACAGAAATTTAAGAACAAAAGAACAAATGAACGTTCAATTTATAGATACAAGCTTATTCATATCTAAATACAGTATTTTATAGGATCAAGTAGAGTTAAAGAAAAGGTTGAAAGTGAAATCATGGAACACCAATATTAAATAAAAGGGTAGAGAAAGAAAAAAAAACAGAATGCCTAGACAATTAGATAAAAAGTAAAAAAGAAGATGGTACTGTCTCAGCAGACTTCGAAAGAACTTTGTAACAGAGAGTGTCCCACGAGGTCATATCCCACAGAGGGGCGTAAGTGGAATGGGAACTCATACGCTTATCTTGGTAGAGTAACACAGTGGACTTGGGTGACCTAAAAGGTCATGATTTTAGTTGAGTAGTGAAAGCAGAAGCTATTTTAGAGAGTGGAGGTTTTAGTGAATGGGAGTTGTAAATGTGGAAAAAAAAATACGTGCAATCTATTCTTTCAGCAGTTTCTCAGTCAAGGAAAAGGAAGAGAAAATTAGCAAACAAGATATGAGAAGCATGAAAGAGATAAAACTAATAAAAGGTAGAAGATGAGAGGTTCTGTTCTATTACAACACTAAAGGAAAAAATGCACCAAATGTTTAAATTGGAAGACATTTTTAGAGGCTTCCTCCAATCTGTTCTGATACAGAATTAGAGTCTAAAGAGATAAAGGTATTTAGATAGAAAACTCTGGTAATTAATGACTGATTTAAGATCAGAACTGCAGTCTCCACAACAAAATATCATATATATCTGTGTGCTCGCCTCAAGTAAAACACTTGGAAAAGGTGTTTGTGTGTGTATATTGTCAAGAAACTTCTATCAATTCTTCCTATCAAATAAGGAAGGAAGGAGATTTTGAATCAATGTATTTCTTACCACTGATGAATCTAGATCTAGAAAATTATTCTTCTCAGTAGTTAAGAGTGTCAGTCAGAAGCTGTGTAAAATATTATACAATGTGTTTTTGGAGAGGAGAAGGAGATGTTCTAAAAATCTTTTTAAACTGATTTTAAGAAATCTTAACTACAATAACATTATTGTTTCTGTTTTCTCTTTTCTCTCCCTTAAGTTCCTGTCACTATTTGGTTCTAGTTCCTTTTTACTTCAATCACTGTTGTGACAAATGATTTGTTTATCAAAGAAATTCTATGGAGTGATAACTTTATGCATCTGCTTTTTTCTTTAAAAATTTTTCTATACTTTCCTAGTTCTTCCCTGAAAATGATCTTTACATGGAATTAGTCTAAAAAACACCAGTCACGCAGGAGCTTAGATTTCTCTTTAAATGCTGTTATTCTCTTATCAGTTTCACTTTACATTTCTACCTAAACAGGGCACCTTGGTGAAGAGCTGTAGGTGACTCAGGGTAAATAATTTGAAATGTCATAAAGTATTGATACCTCTGCAAAAGTCCGTCCCAAGAATGAAATGTGGTCTGTTTCCTCTAGTGTTGCTCTCCAGGACCCAACTCCTGCTGTGATACTCAATGCTCGTAACTGAATGAAAAAATGTTCTAATGAACAAGTGAAAATATGATCTGTACATCAGAATGAAGGACATTCTAGCTAGTATATTTTTGCAGTGGATTTCTAGTCCATATGTGGTGCAGTGCATTATTTATCATCAGTGTGAAGTTCCCCCAGTTTGCCCAAGACAGCCACAGACGTCCTTGTGTCCAACCCAGTAAGCACCACCCTTCATTTTCAAAACTATATGTTTTGGCAGCAAATCGTATAGTCACTGTATTTATTAGCTATACTCTTTGGTGTACTCATTATTTTACTATAAAAAAATTCGTTCTATAGTTTTTATATCTTTGATAATAATGTGAAAGTTGAAAATAACTAGTAGGTAGTAGAACTGATCAAATTGAACTTAAAGGGGGTATTAAAAAGGTTAAAATTCCAAAAATGGGTATACACAAAATGAAGTGAAAATTGAAATAATTATTTCAATGTCTGGAAATATATCCTATTTTTGTACTTATCTGAACAGTCTAGAAAAATGTTTTGACTGAGTTTTAAGTATTGTGAAAAAGGATTTTTACTTTTTCTGTATTACCTAAATTATGTAGAATCATTGGAAAAAACATATAAAATAAGAAATTGCAGGTAAGGGTAAATATTTTTATAGATTATAGACTTTTACAGGCTGAATAATCAAATATACAGCAAGATGAGCAGCATATGATCTGAGGAAGGAGTGCTGTTGATATGAGAAAATGACCCTATGTTAACAGGCCAAGAAAAGATTAACATTTCAATCACCCTATTAACTTCTTCATGGGTTGCTTAATGATTTCATTATAATCTTCAACTATGTTCAACTACTATCTTCAACTGCTCTTCAACTCAAGAGTACCAAGGTTATTTGAAATTTAAATATGATATCAGGAGGTATAGAAGAAATACGGCTTTTATACTCCAAGTAAAATGAAGTTGCCAGAAAAGCAAAGAGAAGTTACAGTATTTGAGAAAAATTACACAACATATTAGAACTATTAATCCTCTCCTTGATGGAAACATAATACAGGAAGGATTATACTGTAGTAATTCAATATTTAAGGTGGAAATGAATACAATTCTGTGAGTTTGCATTTTTTTAAATAACAACTTAATTTAAAAATGTTTCGATGCAGTTCAAAACAAGTGTAGAGGTTCTATGAGTGAGCTAGTGTCGGGGACCAAAGCAGAGATGGGCCCTACTGAAATTTGCTATCAGGAAGCCATAGTTGGATAAGGAAAAGATGTTAAAGTGCTAGCTCTTCTATTAAGGGATTTAAGGGAGGTGATAAAAATATTCCAACAAAATCAAAGGAGGAAAGAAGTTATTCCTACTCTGGATCATGTAAAATTTTTTTCCATGTGACAGTGCACACAAATTTGACTCTAACTGTGCAAAAACAAAGTATGTAAATAAAACGTTTACCCCGTAATATTCTGAAATTTTAAAAAATAGTTTTAAAAGATGAGTTTCAATTATATTAATGAATTATTCTACATTGTACCTACTGTATTCCCGGTACTAATTAAATATTCCAGATATCACCATGAAATTGGTAAACTATAGTTCTCTTATTGGAGATGAAGAAATTCAGTGTTAAGGTTACCAGAATCGGCTATATTTTCCACAGCACCAGATTTAATGCTCCCAGTGTTTTCTCTTATTACTTCCAGTTTTCCTGTTATAAGTATGACTTTGATGAATATTGTGCATGCACTTCTCCTTTTGTACAGTGTAAAATTTCTCTTGAATACTTTGCAGAATTTCTGAGTAACAAGAAATGCTTATTTTCATTTTTACTGAAATTTGACAGATATCTCACCAAAAGCATATCAGTTTTGAGACCTGTCCCAATCTTTTCTGCCACATTCTCTCTAGTCCCTATTATTATTTACTGCTTTAATATTTTGCCATTCCAGCAGGAAAACTTACATTATTTCTATACCGTATAATGCTTGTAAGTGAAGTTGTGTATAACTTTCATTTGTTTACTGCCCATTAAGATTCTCATTTTTTGGTGAATTTTCTATTCACATTATTAAGGCAGTTTGAATTGGATGTTTTCCCCTTGTTTATCTGCATTGATTTCTAGTTAGTTACATATTTTGAATACTATTTGGGGGTATGTTTTGTAAATGCCACACCTTTAACTGCATAGTAACAATGAGGGACCAAAGATTTTTTTTTCCTATGTAAAGATTTATTTCACATATAAATGTATGATGTAAAATTTACTCTTTTTAGGGCAATCGTTTTCCACAAAGTTTACAGCATTTCAAAAGGTCCTCATGTCCCTTTCTGACCAATCTCTTCCTCCAGTCTTAGCGTCTGGCAACTTCTGGGTTCTCTGTTCCCTATCTCCAGAATACCATAGCAGTATATATAGAATCATAAAATATATATCTCCATGCAATAAACTACTTTACAACTATAGATATGAAAATATATAACTATTACTATATACATTATAGATATATATACTTAGTATAGTATATGTCAAATAATAAATAATAAGTGTGTAAATATGAAAGAGGTAAAGTCTCCATAAATGCATATTTTTTAAGTTGACAAGTTTATAGTAATATATTGCACAGGACTAGGTGACTAATACACTTGGTAATTCAAGGGAATATTTATTAATCATATGACCTCTATGTTCTCAATTATTTGTTGATGTTCCTTTTATTTCTAAACTCTAAGCCCCAGAGGTAGTATCCTTTCATCTCTGACACTAGTCTGCAAGTTGTTACTCAAATGAAATACGTCCTTGGACATGCCTCATGATTGTGGTCTGGTCCCTTCTCTGACTGAATTAAGTGACCAGATTCCTTCCTTTATAACTGAAATGGCGGATAGTAATGACATTAAGCCAATTTTTTATTTTTCTCACCCAGGGCACTGAGATGTAAGCTTCCTCTGTTCTCTAATGTAAATGTTACAAAGGAGCGAGCGTGCCTAGCATGTGTAATCTCTCATGACAGAAATCTCATGGGCTTGTTTCCCTACCTTTATTCAATTTTTTTTGGTCATTAAATGGACCAGGCCTAATAGGTACCGTTCTCTGGGAACACCGGTTCATCTCTTTCCAGATGAAGTTGGATTGCTCGGCAAGTGGTCAAGAGGTCCTGTGTTCTGCAAATGAAGATTTGCCAAGGATCCTCTAGCACTTTCCACACTCTATTTTTCTCTTGACTGGGAATAAGTGGATATAATTCTCTGAGGCATGATTATACTTTATGATCAATCATTATCCAAAGTAAAATGGATGGAAGGGGATTTGTATTGCTCTGATTTAACAGGTGCAAGGATGATACCTGGCCTGTTAATCACAAGGACACAAACTTTCAACAGTGGGCACATCGGCTGAAGTAGCTAGAAGGCCTGTCCTTAAAAATTTTAAGCTGGTTATGTCCTTAGGCAATATATTTTCCTTGTCAAGTTTGATTTCAGTTTGAATGGCCTTTTCATCTAATGTTCATGTTTTATAAGATGGTTCTATTTCAATTTATTGACCACCTGGAGTTGGGCTCAATTAATCTCAGCCTCTTGGTTCTAGGGATTAGCAGTGGTGATGTCTTGGCTCTCAGAATATGAGGCTGAGGCGGTTCACTTTCCTCTGCTCAACAATATGCTACCCTAATTAAAGTACTTTGAACATTCTAATGTTTAGTGCATATAATTTCCTTGTCCTGATATTAGAATTATGCAGCCTCTTCTTACAGATGAGGGATTCAGTATATATCTAGTTCTAGTTCAGTATATATCTTGCAAACACATCCAGATATTTTATAGAACCTATAACTGATGCTATTCTAAGGCTCTCAAGGTCAGTCTATTTACCAAACCTGCTGTGGACTAGTAATGCAAACAGGGTTAATGCTGAAGAAATTGAGGAACGTAGATTGTATTTAATTCAATTGGTTCCACCGTTTACTTTTCATTGAGCAAAATACTTCTACAGGTCATCCTTAATGAGTCCTTTCACAGTTTTCTTTCTTTTAAATGGTTAGAAATATGTAAATAATACCATGACAGTGTGCTGAAGAAAGTTTTGAACTGGTAATGTTTCTAGCTGGTACCAATGCATCTTTTAGTATTTACTTACAAAGTGTATGATATGACTTATTTTGAAACACTATCAGTTTTTCTGAAGCATGGTAGAGCAAATTTCTTATGGCTATTTTCTGCCCAACATAACTTTAGTTTGGGGGCACCAATTTTGCATAATCTGACTTATTAAAGAGGCCGAATATTGAGTGGCTAGCATTTCTAGAAAGAATTAAGCACCGTTGAAAATGATGTGGACGATTGTTTTCTTAATTCTCC
This sequence comes from Arctocebus calabarensis, assembly GCA_963573935.1. NCBI lineage: Eukaryota > Metazoa > Chordata > Mammalia > Primates > Lorisidae > Arctocebus > Arctocebus calabarensis. The sequence continues at coordinate 11,027 of CAUYON010110983.1, read as the reverse complement.
CAAAGGACAAGCTGGAGCCACTCTGGAGGTATAGATAACACAACATACCACATGTTGTGGGTCCCTCAGGCTGGATTCTCATGAATCCTGCAGAGAGCCCATTGTGAGGCTGGCTGTTGTGTTGTAAGAGCACCAAAGCTCTTTGGCAGAATCAGCTGTTTCCCATAGGAATCAGCGCAATCAAGCTATTGTAACTCAATCAAAATTCTGTGCGCATGTGTTTTTAGTGTTTGGGTAGTGTCAGGGTAATCTAGGTGTGACTCCAAAGCCAATTAATGCTAATAAAACTCTAGAAGGGTCCATCTTACTTGATCTCCTTCATGTTGCTATCCCAGGAGCCCGATCAGGCTAACATGGAATGTTTCAGGTATGCAGAACACTGTTGCCTTGCACTTGAGGCAACCCAGGCTTACTGAATATTCTACGCGGTAGCCATGAAGCTTTACATACACTGTCCTATTGCTGAAAGTGTTCTAGTATTCTTTTTGATCGTGTTGAGACATTAACACCCAGAGACTAGAATGTGCTCAAATCAATTTTCATTAGCATTGGTTAGTTCTCTAGTTGCTAAAATAGAACACATCAGTCTCTTTTCTAGTTGAATGTTTCCTGGGTCCCAGCCTTTGGCTGCCAGTGCCGCTCAGTGTATGACCAGGTGTGATGAATACTCGGAGCCCATGGCTCCTATTCACGTAGAGCCTCTGGCATGGAGGCTGAAACATATCAAGCCATCCATGACAGCTGGGTAAAGGTTTCCACGTGTGCTAAAGGTAGCCTTGCTTCTTATCAGGGTAAGCAGACTTAGATTCAGGCAGCCAAAGTGCAGTGGATTGGGACAAGTTGAGGGTTAGTGAAGTTGGAGTTCTGTTTTAGAGTTTCCCAGAAGTTTCCACCAACAGAATAAAAGGGTTGCAGAATTATGCTAGAAAAGAAAGGCAAGCAACCCTCCACCCCCCCCTTTTTTTTTTTTTTTTGAAACAGTCTCATTATATTGCTCTCAGTAGAGGGCTGTGGTGTCACAGCTCACAGCAACCTCAAACTCTTGGGCTCAAATGATACTCTTGCTACAGCCTCCCAAGAATTGGAACTACAGGCGCCTGCCGCAATGCCCCGCTATTTTTTGTTGTAATTGTCATTGTCGTTTGGCAGGCCCAGGCCGGGTTCGAAGCCTCCCGCCCCGGTGCATGTGGCCAGTGCCCTAACCACTGAGATATAGGCGCCAAGCCAGCAAAGTCCTCTTTTTAAAGATTTCTGTGTTTTAAAGTTCCTCTGTCTCCTTTTGGCAAAATAAATACTTCCTAGTTCCTCAGCCGGTAAAGCTCCTTTATATTTCAAAGTCTGAGTGATTAACATGTACTTTCTCCATTTGGTCAAAGATTTGCAATAATCTAATGTATCTGGCACCTAGAAACACCTGTATTTCAACTTTTTCCTCTCACTATAGTTAAAATATAAGATAATGATTTTAGGACCATGTACATTATTTTTCACCAACCAGTTTCTTCTTCCCAATGAGCCATGTACTCTTTGCCCAAATCTAAAAAGTCAGCTCTGCTTTCTCTCTAGTGCTTTAACATTTCATAGCACAGCAGATCACTTCGTGGTGGAGGAAATGACCGAGTACGTCTGCGGTTCTAGCATGTTCATTGGTCAGCCTGTCACCTTATCTCATTTGCCATGGGGTCATTTATGGGCTGTGGTACTGAGGATGGAATAATTACTGGGAAGATAAATTCCTTTCTGAGTAAGACTCGACCTCTAATCATTTTGTTTGCCCTGAAATTGGGATTTTTGATGGCTAAACCTTATACAGTTCGAAAGTACAGATCTCAGATATTGGAGTGAAAATTGCAGAAGTGACAAACAGCATTTTGTTTTTAAAAGAAGTGGTGTATGTTGGGAATGGGTAAGGATGCCCTGGCCAAGGACTGGCAACCAGGAGTGCAGCACAGTTCTGAGGTCGATGACTTAATGCCGTTTTGAGATGGGGTGTCCTCTGATTGTACTATCCCATTTAATACTGGAGATCTCTTATTCGTCCTTGAGAGTGACCAGATGTCACACATAAGCCAATTAATGGTGGTAGCAAGAAGACTTAATGTTCTAACTTGTGGTTTTGACTATGGCGATCGACTTGCAATATGAGGACAACATTTGGGAAATTTGACAGTTTTGTAATTTAGGGACTTGCCAATGACTCTACATCTAGTACAGAGAGGTTAGAAAGTTGCTTGAGTGAACTTCAAGGCACCCTGCTGCTCAGGATGCTATGTAATCAAAGTACAAGACTGCATCTTAGTGCCCTGATGTGTCAATATCCATGCGTGGCGCTTCATTTCTTTGCCTCATGTTGACTGATGTTTCAAGAACAGAATTTGTCTCATTCAGTGCATACTTTTATTTGTTCCAAATAACAGTAAGCCCAGAAAAGTTACTGTGTGGTTAAGGGCCCTCGATCTTTTTTCCTGTCTAATTGTTCTCTCATTTTTACTCAAATTAATGAGGAAAGACAAACTCAGATATGACTATTTCTGATAATCAATATGGCTTCTCTGAAATGAACAAATTCTCTATTTGAATTACGGCAAGACTCCTGTTTGATCTTATTAGAGTATAACAGGGCTGGACAGTCTATCCCTATAGTGAGACAATAAAGGTATGAATTTGGCCAGAAGAAGGTGTAGTAGTTTGCTTTGCACTGCTTTAAAGGAATGTCTGAGGTCGAGTGACTTAGAGAGAGGCTTAGATTATACAAAGGCTCCATGCTTAGCATCTGCGTTTGACGAAGGCTTCAGGAACCTTCCAGTCAAGGCAGAAGGTGAAGTAGGAGCAGGTGGGTCATACGGAAGGCAGAAAGGTGGGGGAGTGTGCCAGGTTCCTTTAAACAACCACCTCTCTCAACTGAAAGTGAGAACTCCGTCACAAGGAGGCCACCAAGCCCTCATGAACCCAACACCTCCCATCAGGTCCCACATACAATTCCAGGGATCATTTTTTTTCTTATTTTCCACTTTTTAATTTCTTTTTTTTTTTTTTAATTTTATTTATTTTTATTTTTTTTTTATAATTTTATTGAATCATAATTCTGTACATTGGTGCAACCATAGGGCATGATTCATATACATTCAGAAATATTTTCATCGTACTGTTACAGATAGCCTTCATGGGTCTTTATATAGTGATCCACTTTTTAATTTCAAATTAATCTGAGGGTAAAAATTTTTGGGTTACATTGTTTTCACTTCTAAGGTAAAGTCCAAGTTATAGTTGAGCCCTTTACTCTGTTGTGGGGGGGAGTGCTGACCACACTCCCATTGTGCACATTAGGTATGATCCCACCAATCCACCCCATACCTCTCCCCCTTCCTAGACTATATTTGAATTTTATCGTTCACGTGGGTGTGTAGTTGTTTATATATTGGTTTCATATTAGTATCGAGTACATTGGATATTTTCCATTCTTGAGGTATTTTACTAAGAAGAATGTGTTCAACTCCTTCCAAGTAAACATGGAGGAATGTAAAGACTCTACCTTTTCCTATGGCTGAACAGTACTCCCTGGTATACATAAGCCACAGTTTATTAATCTACTCATGGGTTGATGGGCATCTGCCCTTGAGTTTAGGCTTGGCAATTGTGAATTGAGCTGCAATAAACATTCTGGTGCAAATGTCTCTGTGGTAAATGATTTTTGTTCTTCTGGGTAGAAACCTAGTGATAGAATTGTGGAATCCAATAGAAGGTTGACTTTTAGTTCTTGAAGAATTCTCCTTATCTTTTTCCATGAAAGTTGTATTAGTTTGCAATTCCACCAGCAGTATATAAGTGGAATTCTCTCCACATCTATGGCAGCATCCTCAGATTTAGGACTTCGTGATGTGGGCCATTCTCATCGAGTTAGGTGATATGTCAGAGTGGTTTTGATTAGCATATCTCATTAAAGATGATGGGCATTTTTTCATGTGTTTGGCCATTTGTCTGTCTCCCTCAGAAGTTTTTGTTCAAGTCCCTTGCTCACTTACAAATGGGGTTGTTTGCTCTTTTCTTAATTTGAGATTTTAGGTATTAGCCCTTTGTCAGATTCGTAACATGCAAAAATCTTCCATTTCAAAGGCTGGCTGCTTTGGTTGTGGTATCTTTAGCTGTACAGAGGCTTTTTAGCTTGATCACGTCCTATTTGTTTTTGGTGTTGCTGTAATTGCCAGGGGATGTGGTCTTCATAAAATCTTTTCAGAGGCCATATTGTCAAGCATTTTCCCTGCACTCTCTTCTAGAACTTTTATTGTTTTGTATCTGAAATTCTTTTATCCAGCAAGAGTCAATTTTTGTCAATGGTGAGAGTTGTGGGTCAAAGTTTCAGTCTCCTACATGTGGCTAACCAGTTTCCCCAGCACCTTTTATTAAATAGGGATTCTTTTCCCCAGTGCATGCTTTTGTTTGGTTTATCAAAGCTCAAATTTCAATATGTGGCTAGGTTCTATAGATTTATAGTATAACTTCAGGTCTGTTAATGTGATGCCTTTAGACTTGTTTTTATCAAAATTATTATGATTATACAAAATTACTATCAAAATTATTAATATGGCTATTTGGGTTTTTTCCTGGTTCTATATGAAACAAAGTATTCAAGTTCTTTGAAGTATGATGTGTTTTGATGGGACTGCATTAAATCTGTAGATTCCTTTGGCTGGTATGGACATATTAAAAATATTGACTCTTCCCAGCTATGAGCCTGGCATGTTCTTCCATTTGACATCTTCTGCTGTTTCTTTTCTCAGGGTTTTATAATTCTGTTGTTAGAGATCTTTCATGTCTTTTGTTAGATCTATTCCTAGGTATTTCATATTCTTTGGAGCTACTGCAAAAGGTATAGAGTTTTTGATTTGATTCTCAGCTTTACTGTTACTGGTATATCTGAAGGCTTCTGATTTGTGGGCATTGGTTTTTTTTTTTTTTTTTTTTTATAACAAGCAGCTATTATATTCCTTGATCATGTCTGAGAGCTTTGTAGTTGTGTCCTTGGGATTTTCCAGGTATAAGACCATGTCATCCACAAAGAGTTTGACCACCTGTCTCCATTTGAATACCCTTGATCTCCTTCTTTTGCCTGATCACAATGGGTAGGACTTCCAGCACTATATTGAATGACAGTGGCAATAGTAGTGGCCATCCCTGTCTAGTTCCAGTTCTGAATAGAAATACTTTCAGTTTCACTCCATTCACTGTGATGTTGGCTGTGGGTTTGTTGCAGATGGCCTCCATCAGGTTAAGAAATGCCCCTCCTAAGCCTATATGCTTAAGTGTTCTTATCAAAAAAGGATGCTGCATATTGTCAAACACCTTTTTTTTGCATCAATTGAAAGAATCATATGGTCTTTGTTTTTGATTTTACTTATGTGCTGAATTACATTTATGGATTTATGTATGTTGAACCAACCTTGCATCCCATGGATAAAACCCACTTGATCATGACATAACTTTTTTTAATGTGTTGCTGTATTCTGTATGCTAGGATCTTACTGAATATTTTTGTGTTGATATTCATTAATGATATTGGCTTATAGTCTTCTTTTTTTGTTGGGTCCTTTTCTGGTTGTGGAATCAGGGAGATATTTACTTCATGGAATATGTTGGGGGAGGATTCCTTTTTCTACGTTTTGGAAAATGTTATGTAATGTAGGTATTCTTCTTTGAAGGTTTGGTAGAATTCTGGTTTGAAACCATCTGGTGCAAAGTCTTTGCTTTTTGGGAAAATTTTGTATAGTTGATGCTATTGCAGGGCTTGAAAGGGGTCTATTCAAAAATTCTAATTTCTGAATTTAGGAAGGTGGTATGATTCCAGGCATTGGTCTATTTCCTCTGTTTTTATAATTCTGGATATAGTTTTTTATAGTAATTGTTGAGGATCTTTTATATTTCCCTGGTATCTATTTCCCCCTTATTTTCTGATTGAGGTTATTAGAGATTTTACTTTTCTGTTTCTGGTTAGTATGACTAAGGATTTGTCAGCTTTTATTAATCTTTTCAAAGAACTATTTGTTTCACTTATCTCCTGAATGATTCTTACATTTTCAATTTCATTTAATTCTCTAATTTTGGGTATTTTCTTAGTTTGGGGTTGGCTTGTTCTTCCCTTTCCTGTTGCTTGAGATGGCCCATTAGGATGTTGACTTGCTTTCTGCTTTTTGGATAAAGGCATCTAATGCTCTACAAATTTGCCTTTGCACTATTCCATGGACACCACCCCCAGGGAAACGTCTCCGGCCCTCTGTATCCACCAGTTAGCACAACTTCGCACCTTCTGTTGCTTCTTCCTCCATATCCTTTATAGTCAAAACAGTTTCCTTATACTTGTGTTCCCCAGTATTAAGGTTGTCTCTGATCCTCTAAGACCTCCTGATTTTCCTCAATATTGTCCTTTGTACAATACAGGCCACATTGTAGACTCTTTTTCAGACAGATCTGATGTTTGATAGACTTGCATGTTAAGGACTTTGGGACAATTTATCCTTCCCTTTGAGAGACTGAGCTTGATATCCCAGACTTTAGGGCCAGGCTTGTTAAATGTAGAGCTGAAAAAATCAAAGGAAATGCTTCAGAAGCTGTCTTTTTTTTTCTTTTTTTTTTTTTTTTCTCATGTGCAGGGAGTAGTTTATCCTTAAGATTTACAAAGTCCTTGTCTCAATGTTCCCTCTCTTGGCTCACCTCCCAGTGATTTTTTTTTTTTTTTTTTTTTGAAGTGGCTTGTTACTATATGTATGGAGGGTTTGCCAAGGTTGTTACCATGGCTGCAGTGCCTGCAAGTTTAGCTGATTCTTGTGTCCTATTGATCTCCTCTGAATCTTTGTAACTTGCCAGTGTTTCTCTTATGAATTCGTGGTTTGTTAGCCCAAATCTAATGACTCTTCTGTCTTAGCCTACGGGGAAATTTGTGCAGACAGTGTACCAAATCCAAATATTCTCACGAGCCAATTTTGCAGCAGTTTCTCATGAAATTCATGCATCCATTAAAAGCTTTTGGGACGTGGAAACATAACCCTTTGGGAACAGGCTTAGTATGCTGATTTCTAAAGATACTCATCTGGGTCATTGGGTTCACCTATCAGGACAGTAGCTATTTAAAGTTCTTCCTTTTTAAGCTTAATCCTTTCTTATCAGTTTTCATTGCTATGCCATTTCTTGCAGATCAGCTCATGTTGGCCTCTATGTTTTCCCCACCCATAGATTGTATTTGCTGTTCCTTTTTATAAAATACACAAACATTTTAACCATTTCAGTATAGTTTTTTGGCATTTAGTACACTGACATTATTATGTAGCCATCATCACCATCCATCTCCAGAACTTCTTCATCTTTCCCAACTAAAACTCTAAACCTGTTGGTCACTGCCCATTTCTCTCCCCCCCACCTCCTGGTAAGCACTACTCTATGAATTTGGCAACTCTAGGAATCTCATATGTAGAATCACACAACACTTGTCCTTTTTTGGCTTATTCATTTAGCATAATGTTTTGGGGGATCATCCATTTTGTACCATGTGCTAAAATTGCATTCTCTGTGAAGGCTGAATAATACATATTCCATTGTATGTGTGTATATATCATCTGGTGGGCCCTAGGTTATTTCTACCTTTAGGCTGTTGTGCAGAGCTGCTATGAACATGGGTGCACAAACATTTGTTCCTGTTTTCTTTTTATGGAGCAATAATAATGCATAAAATAACATTCACATTGTCAGATAAGAGTATGTTTACCATAGAATGCTTTGACTCTGAGGTTCAGCGTGGAGTTGTCAGTTAACCAATTTTTTCCACAAAGTCTCAAAATAGACAACTAATATTTATAAATAAAAATAAAAGATAATTCCAAAAACAGATCATGCCAAATCTTATAGACAATAGAAAATGAAGAAATACTTCAAAATATTCTACTTCAACTGGATACACCTGATATTAAAATTGGAAAAAAATGTTATTATAAAGGGAAATTACAAAAATTGAATTTTGATCAAAGTGCATTACTTGAACACTAATCTTTAATTCAAGTTCTTGTTTTCATTTTGCTACCCTTCCTTTAAAAAAATTTTAACATTCTTTAAAGTCTTCTCAATGACTCTATTGAGGTATAATATATTTACATTAGAAGGTATAAATTGTTCTGACTTAACAGAATAACTCAGTAATTTTCTATTACTTCTGGAAAACATAAACCTGTGTAACCACCTCCATATTCACTATGTAGAATGTTTCCATTAGCCCAGAATGTGTTCCCTTTGCCTATTTGTGGTCATTTTCTTCCTATTCCCAACCTACTGCTCAAGAAAACCACTGATCTGCTTACTGTCATACAGATTTGCTTTTATTTATTTATTTTCTAGAATTTAGTATACATGGAATCATTCACTATGAACTCTGTTTTGGGGATTAATCCATGTTGTATGTATCAGAGATCACTTCCTCTTTATGGCCGAGTAGTGTTCCATTGTTAGGCTATATCACAATTTAATCAAGTTAGTGGGCCAGGTGCAGTAGCTCATGCCTGTAATCCTAGCACCCTGGGAGGCAGAGGTGGGTGCATCACTTAAGCACAGGAGTTCAAGACCAGCCTGAGCATGTGTGAGACCCTGTCTCTTAAAAAAAAAAAAAGGGCGTCATGGTGGGTCCCTGTAGTCCCAGCTACTTGAATGGCTGAGGCAAGAGGATTACTTACCAAGAGTTCAAAGTTGCTGTGAGCTCTGATGCCATGGCACTCTATCAAGGGTAACAAAATGAGACTGTCTCCAGAAAAAAAAGTTAGTAGACATTTGGTTGTTTCAAGTTTAGGGCAATTAAGAATTTTTTTTTTTTTTTTTTTTTTTTACATGACCTTGCTCTGTTGCTCAGGGTGGAGTACAGTGATGCTAACATAGCTTATTACAATCTTGACCTCCTAGGTACAAGCAATCCTCCCACCTCAGCCTCCAGAATAGTTGGAACTGCAGGTATATATCACCAGCTAATTCTACCTTTGTATAGGGATGGGGGGGTCGGGGTGGTCTTCCACTACTAGCCTCAAGCAGTTCTCCCAGCTTAGTCTCCCCAACTGCTGGGGTTATAGGCAGTCATGCCCAGTCTATCTTTTTTGTGTTTTAAATATATATTTTGCAAACATTTTCTACCAGTCTGGGGTTTAAATTTTTACATTAACAATATCTTTTGGTGGGTAAAATTTTTCAAAGAAGTCCATTTTGTTTGCTTGCTTGTCGTTAAGAAAACTTTGTCAAATCCAAAGTTACTGAGGATTTCTTCTTTGCTGCTTTACTGAAGTTTTCAATTTTAACGCTTTAGATCAATGATCCATTTTGAGATAACTTTTACCTGTGTGCTTTTAGAATTTTTAAGGATATGACGCACATTTTCTATATATCAGTGAAAGATACTTGAGCATATACATGCCATTTCAATTAATCTAGTGTTAAAATTACAAATCAAGAATAATTTAAAAACATACACTTGGAAGTACATTGTAGGCAGCACCTGTGGCTCAGTGAGTGGAGCACTGGCCCCATATACAGAGGGTGGAGGGTTCAGACCTGTCCCTGGCCAAATTGTGATTTAAAAAATGGCTGGGCATTGTGGCGGGCACCCGTGGTCCTAGCTACTTGGAAGGCTGAGGCAAGAGAATTGCCTAAGTGTGAGAGCTGGAGGTTGCTGTGAGCTGTGATGCCACAGCACTCTACTGAGGGCAACAAAGTGAGACTGTCTCAAAAAAAAAAAAAGGTGCATTGTATAGAGTCATGAAGCTGTTCTGAGCTGTTAATAAACCTGGGTTCTTCCATGATTAACTCTCTGTCCTGACTCATTTAGAAAAAATAATACAAGTTTGATTTTTTTTTTTTTTTGGGGGGGGTTGTGTAACTCTGAGCAGGAGTTTAAAGAGTAGGCAGTGGGAATCCACAATTATGGAAGAAAAGCCAAGGAAGTAAGAAGAGGCAAGGGAAGTTGAGTAGTGATGTAGATTCCATGTGAGGCTTGGTCATCCTGACAGTGAGCTCTGGAACTAAACCTAGCCGGAGCTGAATTGGCTGAAAACGATCTCTCAAAAAAAGAACAAAAAACTCAAGCTGTCACTCTGGGTAGAGTGCTAGGGCATCACATCTCACGGTAACCTTCAACTCTTGGGCTTAAGCAATTCTCTTGCCTCAGCCCCCCATGTAGGTGGGACTACAGGCACCCACCACAATGCCCAGCTAAGACTGAAAACTCTTATCCTTGCTTGAATCAACTGCTGGACGTGGCCACCCCGGAAGTATGGTGGTTTAGAGTTCAGGCAGTTCTTAGAGTGGTTAGAGCAATAACCCTTTCTAGCAGAGGAATGTAGATAGTGCACCTCTGTGTCCTCAAAAGTCTACCCCTTGTTACTCAGATCTGCGTTTACATAAACATTTGGAGAGCACTCTTCTGAGACTTCACTGGGCTTTCCTTTCCCGAGAAACCTTGGAGAGTGGTGGTGGGACAAACATTACTCCCTGTTACTGAAGCTGGTCTCAGGCATAAGTGATGCTCACTGTGTCCCCAGAGAATTATCTACTCTGGATTCCCTTCCCCTCTGCTGCTCTTGGTGACTTTAGGTTGTAAGGATCAGCCCCTTGTCACGTTGTCACAATGCTTTCTCATTGGGTTTACTTCATTTTTTGCTGTCACACTTTTCTGGAAGTTCTAAGGGGTGCCTCCATCTGGTATCCACACATGTTTCTCCATATTCCAATACTGTATCCTGTAACGGCAGTCTCTCTTCCTAATGATGTGAGCCAGTTACCCAGTCAAGACATGTGACAGTTCTTGCTTTTTTGATCTTGGATATAAGGAAAATGAAGTGCCACGGGCAGCCTTTATGTATATAGTGGGATTTTTGCTGAGCCCCCTTGAGGAATTAGTCTGCTTTGGGGACCAGGGTCTTTAACACGGCAGAGCCAAGCGTGTGGTGGTTTCTTTTCTTTTTTTTTTTTTTCTGCTATTCTTGGCCGGGGCTGGGTTTGAACCTGCCCCC
>CAUYON010110981.1:0-14696 GCA_963573935.1 Arctocebus calabarensis | reverse complement strand
ATAGAGTGCTGTGGCATCACAGCTCACAGCAACCTCCAATTCCTGGGCTCAAGTGAGTCTCCTGCCTCTGCCTCCCAAGTAGCTGGGACTACAGGTACCCGCCACTACGCCCGGCCATTTTTTGGTTACAGCTGTCATTGTCGTTTGTCGGGCCCGGGCTAGACTTGAACCTGCCAGCTCAGGTGTACGTGGCTGGCGCTCTAGCCCGTTGAACCACAGGCGCTGAGCCAAATTAAATAATTTTCAAAGTAGGAATATTTAGAAATGTATTTAGCAAAGTATGTAGAAGACCTATGCATTGAAATTACAAAATACATACATTGCTGAGAAGTAAAGAAGGCCTAAGTAACCAGAGACATATATGGTGTACATAAGTAAAAGAAGACTCTATATGACTGAGATTATAGTTATTCTTAAATTTATCTAGTAGTTCTACAAAGCACCGGGCAAAACACCAGAATAATATTTTTCTTTCTTTTTTTTTTTTTTTGTAGAGACAGAGTCTCACTTTCCAGCCCTCAGTAGAGTGCCGCGGCATCACACAGCTCACAGCAACCTCCATCTTCTGGGCTTAGGGGATTCTCTTGCCTCAGCCTCCCGAGTAGCTGGTACTACAGGTGCCCACCAAATGCTAGGCTACTTATGTTTTTTTCTTTTTTTTTTTTTGTCGCAGTTTGGCCAGGGCTGGGTTTGAACCCACCGCCCTCAGTATATGGGGCCGACGCCCTGCCAACTGAGCCACAGGCACCGCCCATAATTTTTTAATTAATATAAAAATCTTTATTTGAAATGTATTGTTTACTTAAACTGTAGTTCATTAGCTGATGAATAACAGAGACACATACAGAAGTTGGATGGCTTGAATTGGAAAGATTATAGTTAATAATCTAGATAAGGATAACTATAAATAAGTAATCATAGGCATGCAGATATTAAGGGATATTTTATTTCATTGTATATTATGAGCTGCATTATTAGTTATAGTTGAGATGATTTGAAGGGAACCAATAAAACGTATTTCTCTCCTTAAAGTATTTTATTCTGGGTGGCACTTGTGGCTCAGTGAGTAGGGCGCCAGCCCCATATACCAAGGGTGACGAGTTCGAACCCAGCCTCAGACAAACTACAACAAAAAATAGCCGGGCATTGTGGCCGGTGCCTGTAGTCCCAGCTTCTTGGGAGGCTGAGGCAAGAGAATCGCCTAAGTCCAAGAGCTGGAGGTTGCTGTGAGCTATGATGCCGCGGCACTCTACTGAAGGTGACAAAGTGAGACTCTGTCTCTAAAAAAAAAAAAAAAAGTATCTTATTCTTTGGCCTTTCAGAGAACAGAGATTTATTCCTTTGGGTTAAGACCTTATACTTACAGAAGTTATCCATTTTTAAACAAGTAAGAGACTATAGTTCTACTAATACTGTAAGAGAGGTAAAAGTCTGAAAAAGGACAGTGGAATATTTTATGAATTATCCCTTGATGTGACTGGACATAGTAGCTCATGGATATAATCCTAGCATTCCAGGAGGCTGAGGCTCAGGAGTTTGAGACCAACTGGAGCAAAAGTAAGAACTACCACCACCCCCACCCCCGTCTCTACTAAAAATAGAAAAACAGGCAAGAGGATCGCTTGAGCCCAAGAGTTGGAGGTGGCTGTGAACTATGAAGCTAAGACAATCTATCCACTGTGACAGCTTAAGACTCTGTCGCAAAAAAGTAAATAAGTAAAATAAGTAAATAAATAAATAAAATCCCCCAGCCTTTTGGGGAATTAAAACCTGAATTCCTTCCTGAGGCCAATAAACAAAGGGGCAGAAAAATGTTCTTCTTTTTTTTTTTTTGTAGAGACAGAGTCTCACTTTATTGCCCTTGGTAGAGTGCTGTGGTATCACAGCTCACAGCAACCTCCAACTCCTGGGCTTAGGGGATTCTCTTGCCTCAATCTCCCGAGTAGCTGGAACTACAGGCTTCCACCAAATGGCTGCAATTTTTTTGTTGTAGTTTGGCTGGGGCTGGGTTTGAACCCCACCCTTGGTATATGGGGCGGGCGCCCTACTCACTGAGCCACAGGTGCCCCCCTTCCCCTAACCCCCACCCACGCGCAATAAAATCATTTTTTGTTGTTTGTTTTCTAGTATCTTCAACAACAGGAGGTGCAACAGAATTATCACAAGATCATAGTCAAGGGAGATAAGATTGGTGGAAACATTAGTTATATGAATAACAATAGCCTGAAGCCACAACACATGATGACTCTGGTTACAAAGATCACTGACCAAAACAAAAAAATAAACCTTTTAAAAAGCCCTGTTTAAGTTATGATTTAATAATAATAAAAAATAATTTCAAAAATTAAAAAGAAATACTCAGTAAAAAACAAATAAAATAAAAAGCCCTGTTCGTGCTCTTCCCTTTTGTGGCCATCCCCAGGGAGGCAGCAGCCAAAATGAAGTTCAATCCCTTTGTGACTTCGGACCAAAGCAAGAACCGAAAAAGACATTTCAATGCACCTTCCCACATTGGCAGGAAGATTCTTTCTTCCCCTCTTTCCAAAGAGCTGAGACGGAAGTATAATGTTCGATCCATGCCCATCCGAAAGAATGATGACATTCAGGTTGTCCAGGGACATTATAAAGGTCAGCAGATTGGCAAAGTAGTCCAGGTTTACAGGAAGAAATACGTCATCTACATGGAGCTGGACAAAGACCGCAAAAAGATCCTTGAACGAAAAGCCAAATCTCGCCAGGTAGGAAAGGGAAAGGGCACGTACAAGGAAGAAACAAGTGAGAAGATGCAGGAATAAAATAATCTTACATGCAACTTTCATTAACACCGCGAAAATGAAAAAAAAAAAAAAAGCCCTGTTTGTTTGTGTAAAGGCAGGATGGGGGTGTTTTGAGAGCCTAGTCACTTCTTATTTGCTGGCAAATTAATAAGCTTCTCTTTCCTTTTCCTCAAACCACTTGTCCTCGTTCTTTGTTGTCACTAATTCAGCCTCAGGGACAAGAGCTGAACTTGCAGTAACAATATCCTAATCTTTCCTCAGTCATATTGGTTAACATTGGTTAGGATTGATTTCTTTCTTTCTCTTTCTATTGGTAGTAAGAACACTTAACACGTAAAATTTGTAACAAAATTTCAAATACGTTTTAAAATTTGTAACAAAATTTCAAATACATAATACAGCATTGTTAACTATAGGAACAATTTCCTATAGCAGATTTCTAGAACTTACTCATTGTATCACTGAAATTTTATACCCCTTGAAAAGCAACTCCTGGTTCCCTATCTCCCTGCCCCCTAGCAACCTCCCCTGGCAACCACCATTGCACTCTGTATGGATAGATATAACGCTGCAAAGCTGTTGTCTGTGGGGGAGAATCACACTGTAGAGAATCTGCTTTAATACAACAAGATCTGTCCTGTCCTGATGTAGAAAGATTAAATGAAGAGTCTGAATGTTCCTTAAGATCCGAAAAGAAACATTTGCCATGGATTCTCTCTGAGGACTGTCACCTTTGCTAGTCAGTCCCCAAATCAGTTTTTCTGCTTTCAAGCCACCATTCCTTCAAAACCTCTGCACATAATTGAGGAGTGGAATCTTCACTCTGAGAGTTTCCACATATACACTGAAATAAATTTCTATCTTCTTTCTCCTATCAATCAATCTGCCTCATGTCAGTGATTTTTCCATGAATCTTAGAGGGACACGTGCCTTTGTTCCTGGCATATGTATATATTGCATTTTCCTAACTCTTTCACCTATTGATGGACATTGAAGTTGTTTTAATATCTTGACTATTGTAAATAATTCAATGGAGTGCATATACTTCTTTAAAAAGTGGCATACAAATGGTAAGGATTCAGGGACAAGGAAAAACAAAAAGGTCTGTGCCTGAAATCCCCATCCCATCTGTATGAGTCTGTTATTGAGGTTTTTTTTGTTTGTTTGTTTGTTTTGAGACAGAGTCTCACTCTGTCACCCTTGGTAGAGTGCCCTGGTGTCATTGTAGTTCAAAGCAACCTCAAACTCTCGGGCTCAAGTGATCCTCTTGCCTCAACCTCCTGAGTAGATGGGACTATAGGCACTCGCCACAATGCCTGGCTAGTTTTTCTATTTTTAGTAGAGATGGGGGTCTCACTCTTGCTCAGCCTGGTCTTGAACTCCTAAGCTGAAGGGATTCATCTGCTTTAGCCTCCCAGAGTGCTGCGATTATAGGCTTGGGCCACCGCACCACACCTTTAGAAAGAATCTTGAGAATGAATAACAACCCTGGAGGCATCACACTTTCTGATTTCACAATATATTAAAAGGCTATAGTCATTTAAAAGTATAGTACTGTAAGGGGCAGCACCTGTGGCTAAAAGGAGTAGGGCACCAGCTCCATATACCGGAGGTGGTGGGTTCAAACCCAGCCCCGGCCAAAAACTGCAAAAAAAACAAAAAAAACAGGCTCGGTGCCTGTGGCTCAGCGGGCTAAGGCACCAGCCACGTACACCTGAGCTGGTGGGTTCGAATCCAGCCCGGACCCGCCAAACAACAATGATAGCTGCATTCAAAAAAATGGCCAGGCATTGTGGCAGGCGCCTGCAGTCCCAGCTACTTGGGAGGCAGAGGCAAGAGACTCGCTTAAGCCCAGGAATTGGAGGTTGCTGTGAGCTGTGATGCCACAGCACTCTATCCAGGGTGACAGCTTGAGGCTCTGTCTCAAAAAAAAAAAAAAAAAAAACTATATTATAAAAGTCTGGTACTATAACTGATTCTATGACCAAACTTAATCCTCTGCCTTAACTAACTACTCAAACTTTTGAGTTGTTCCCCAGAAATGGTAGATTTTCCAGAAGGAAAAGAAGCGGAGATTCTGAAGGCGCTGGGCAAATTTCCTTTTGTGAAGATCACCATCTCTCACAACCCGCCACCTTATTAGTTACGCCAATTATTTGCCCCGAAGCAGGTGACGCCTCCCTTAAAAGCCCATGATTTCTGATAATCAGAGAGGTGGATTTGAGGGAGCTTCTCCTATTCTCCTAAACTAGATCTCTGTTGTATTAAAACATACACACGGGCTCAGCACCCAGAGCACAGTGGTTACAGCACCAGTCATACACTGAGGGTAGCGGTTCGAACCCAGCCCAGGCCTGCTAAGCAACAATGACAACTGCAACAAAAACAACAACAACAACAAATAGCTGGGCATTGTGGTGGGCACCTGTAGTCCCAGTTACTCGGGAGGCTGAGGCAAGAGAATAGCTTAAGCACAAGAGTTTTAGGTTGCTGAGAGCTGTGACTCCACAGCACTCTATCGAGGGTGACATCAAGACTGTCTCAACAACAAAAACTAAATAAAGCACACACACACACACACAATTAAACTCAAGGAGGAGGGGAAAGAGGGAGGGACGAGAAGGGAGGGGGCTTGGTAAGCTCTTTCCTAAAGGGCACAATATAGGGGTTCATGGCTCATCTCCCAGGTGAAGAGTTCAGCTACAACTTGGACTTTAACAAACGATGTTACCTAATCATATGTACCCTTATGATTTCTTAGAAGAAAATCCTTTCATCCTCAGCAATCCCAATTGTCTCAATCATTGGAACTTTGTATGTCCATGTAATGACCCACTGGACCCAGATAACGCCTCATACCCCCCATTGTGTTGACAATGATTACTAGGGGCTTATCTGCAATGGCATTTCTTTTTCTTTTTTTTTTTTTGTTTTTTGAGACAGAGCCTCAAGCTGTCACCCTGGATAGAGTGCTGTGGCTTCACAGTTCACAGCAACCTCCAATTCCTGGGCTCAAGTGAGTCTCTTGCCTCAGCCTCCCAAGTAGCTGGGACTACAGGCGCCCGCCACAACGCCTGGCCATTGTTTGGTTGCAGCCGTCATTGTTGTTTGGCGGGCCTGAGCTGGATTCGAACCCGCCAGCTCAGGTGTATGTGGCTGGCGCCTTAGCCTGTTGAGCCACAGGCGCCGAGCCTGGAATGGCATTTCTTGTGGTTTGTCGGCTACATAGGGAGGAGAGACCAGAAGCTTCCCTTAGCAGCTGCTGGGCCATATTTGGATTCTCCGGCCATATCCAAATTCACCAGCCTCCAACACATTGGTGATTGCCTCCTTATTGCCTCCAAAGGGAGGAACCCTAAATTTTAAGTTTGCATCCAGGCAGATGAGTACTGCCTGGTACTCAGTAGCTACCACAGAGGGAATGCCCCTCTCAATTTGGGGAATTTTGAGGAAATTCCCATTTGTTCTGAGTTGGATAAGTCCCTAACTATTTGTGACAGAAGGAATTAATCTCTTTTGATTTAGCACTTCCAGGGCTTATTAGATGAAATTGCAATTCCTTTGCTTGGAACCTCTTGAGTTTCCCTTTACATTGACCATTTATGTATATTGCTGGGATAGGTAAATGTGGACTCTGCTAGGCTTTGTCTCCTTTTTGCCTACTTTCAATGTGGTATTACAAGTACCATATAAATTCTAGGAACTTGAAAGACACTGCGGATGATGGTATCTCCTGTGGCAGAATATAAAGTCTGAAAGGTTAAAAATACCTCGGTCCTGAGGACCTGGGGATTAGAAGACATCTCTGCCTTAGGTCTAAGA
Source organism: Arctocebus calabarensis (assembly GCA_963573935.1). Lineage (NCBI taxonomy): Eukaryota > Metazoa > Chordata > Mammalia > Primates > Lorisidae > Arctocebus > Arctocebus calabarensis. The sequence continues at coordinate 8,097 of CAUYON010110981.1, read as the reverse complement.
GATTGAAAGACGGCTCGGCGCCTGTGGCTCAAGTGGCTAAGGCGCCAGCCACATACACCTGAGCTGGCAGGTTCGAATCCAGCCCGGCCCACCAAACAACAATGACGGCTGCAACCAAAAAATGGCCAGGCGTTGTGGCAGGCGCCTATAGTCCCAGCTACTTGGGAGGCTGAGGCAGGAGACTCGGTGAGTCCAGGAATTGGAGGTTCCTGTGAGCTGTGATGTAACAGCACTCTATCCAGGGTGACAGCTTGAGGTTCTGTCTCAAAAAAAAAAAAAGAGATTGAAAGACATCTCCATCCATGGAGGCAACCTGGCTGTGATACAGCAATGTCCATTGTTGGACAGGGAAAAGAAATGCAAACATGTGTACAGATGTATGTGGAACTTTATCAGCTCTCATAGCTAGAGTTCCAAAATAAAAGTTATGGAAATTTAGTGCGGGGGTGGTGTCTGTGGCTCAATGAGTAGGGTGCCCGTCCCATATACTGAGGGTGGCAGGTTCAAACCTGACCCCAGCCAAACTGCAACAAAAAACAAAAAAGAAAGAAACTTTGTATGCATGTGTATGGTGGTTCCCTGGATCTTGAACCTCTGAGCTCAGGGAATCCACCTACCTTGGCCTCTCAAGTGCTGAGATTACAGGTGTGAGCCACTGCTCCTGGCCCTGCTATTAAAATTCAAAGAAAAAAAAGTTGAAAGACTTATATTCCCTTATTCTAATATTTATTTCAAAGCAACCGAAACCTAAAGTTTGCTGCTGGTGTGGGGTCAGATAGAAAGAGTAACACAATAGGATAGTGAGTACAGAAATAGTTGCAAATATTAATTGATTTTCTTCAGATGTATCATAATCCAATGAGGAAAGTAAAATCCTTTGAATAATTTATGCTGGAACAATAATGTACTAATATGAAAAAAATAAATGAACCTCAACCTTATGACACACGGTTGAAATAAATCATAGCAAGATATAAATAGAAGAAGAAAATAGAGAAAATAGTATTAACCTTAAGGTTATTAATAGATTAGATGATAGAACAAGTTAGCATAAGGAACACATAAGCACAAGCAACAAAAGGATAAATTAATTGAACCTTACTAAAATTAAAAATGTTTTCTCATAATAGGCATTATTAAGAGCATAAAAATACAAGCCACAAAATGGGGAGAAAATAATTGGCAATGCATAGTGAAAAAGAACTTATATCCACAAGATATAAAGAATTCTTATAATACACTAATAGTCCAATAACAAATGAAATATGAACAAAATGTTGGAGCAAACATTTTTCAACAGAAGACAGGCAAATGTCCAGTAAGTGCATGAAAACATGCTCAAGAGCATTTTAATGCATGGGGGACAAACACATTAAATTCATAACAAGATAATACCACACATCCATAAGACTGGCTAAAAGTAATGACTGAAAAATCAACTACTAACATGGGAACGGGGCAACTGAAACTTCCTCTGTTACACTTTATATAATCCTGGTGAACATATAAAATGGTGGCTTGGCGCCTGTAGCACAGTGGTTATGGTGCCAGCCACATGCACGAAGGCTGGCAGGTTCAGAGTCCGGCCCAGGCCTGCTAAACAAGAATGACAACTGCAACAAGAAAATAGCCAGGAGAGGGCCGTGCCTGTGGCTCAGCCAGTAGGGTGCCAGCCCCATATACCAAGGGTGGCAGGTTCAAACTGAGCCCTGGCCAAACCACAACAACAACAACAAAAAAATAGCCAGGCATTATGGAGGCACCTGTAGTCCCAGCTATTTGGGAGACTGAGGCAAGAGAATCACCTAAGCCCAGGACTTGGAGGTTGCTGTGAGCTATATGATGCCATGGCACTCTACCAAGGGTGATAAAGCGAGACTCTGTCTCTACAAAAAAAAAAAAAAAAAAGAAAGAAAGAAAAGAAAATAGCCAGGCTTGGCACCTGTGGCTCATGCGGCTAAGGTGCCAGCCGCGTACACCTGAGCTGGTGGGTTCAAATCCAGCCTGGGCCCACCAAACAACAATGATGGCTGCCACCAAAAAATGGTTGGGAATTGTGGTGGGTGCCTGTAGTCCCAGCTACTTGGGAGGTGGAGGCAGGAGACTTGCTTGAGCCCAGGAGTTGGAGGTTGCTGTGAGCTGTGATGCCACAGCACTCTACTCAGGGTGACAGCTTAAGGCTCTGTCTCAAAAAAAAGAAAAGAAAAGAAAAAAAAAACAGGCTCAGCGCCTGTGGCTCAAGTGACTAACGCACCAGCCATATACACCTGAGCTGTTGGATTTGACTCCAGCCCAGGCCCACCAAACAATGATGGCTGCAACCAAAAAACCGGCCAGGCATTGTAGCAGGCGCCTGTAGTCCCAGCTACTTGGGAGGTGGAGGCAAGAGATTCGCTTGAGCTCTGGAATTGGAGGTTGCTGTGAGCTGTGATGTCATAGCACTCTATCTAGCATGACAGCCTGAGGCTCTGTCTCAAAAATAAATAAATAAAAAAAATAAAATAATGAAAATAGCCAGGCATTGTGGCAAGTGCCTATAGTCCCAGCTACTTGGGAGGCTGAGGCAAGAGAATCGCTTAAGCCCAAGAGTTGGAGGTTGCTGTAAGCTGTGACGCCGTGGCACTCTATGGAGGGCAACATAGTGAGACTGTGTAAAAAAAAAAAATCTATCTATCTATCTATCTATCTATCTATCTATCTATCTATCTATAGATAGAGAGAGAGAGAGAGAGAGAAACAACGGTATCCCTCCTTTGGAGAATAATTTTACAGCTTCTTATGCTTCTATCACATGACCCAAGAATTCCATGAAGGAAATTATCCCTAAATAAATCAAAACCACACAAAATCTTGAATATTCTGTGAAAGAATTTCACAGTAGCTTTATTCATGCATGTTAAAAGCTGGAAATAGCCCAAGTATTCATCAGCACATGCAGATATCATAAGATAATCATGCAACAGAATAGTTCTCAGAGACTAAAAGAAACAACCTGTGGCTATGCACAGCAATAAGAGGAGTTGCAAACTCTGTGGGGAGAGAAGGCAGCCAGACCAAAAAAAGTTGTTCATGCTATGTAATTCTGTTTATGTGAACTCCAGACCAGAGAACACTATTGTAGAGTGAGAGAAAGATGACCAATGGTTGTCTGAAGCAAGAGAGGGAGATATTACTACAAAGAAAGGACCTAAAGAAATATTCTCAGGCAACATAAATGTTTCAGGTGGTGGTTACATAAGTGAGCCTATTTGTTAAGAACCAACAGCCCCCCAAAAGAGCCGAGTCTGTCTCAGCCTCTCTCAGCCTTAGTCTCCACACGTATCAATCTCCCCCTTGTGTTAACTCTGAGAACAAGTTTTAGAATAAAACAATAAAGTTCTCCGAGTTCCCTTGACTCCCTAGCCATGGTTAAAACAATGGTAAAAATTTACTCAAGCAGAGTTTCCCGGGTTACTAAGTTTCTCAAGTAGCCCCTGAGCCAACTACCTGACTGTAACCCCACCCCTAGCTAACCATCATGTTGTGCTTCGGTTTTCGCTTGACTTGCCATATAGCAACAAAAAAGGGTATAAAAGGCTGTCTGCTGGCTCGGCACCTGTGGCTCAATGGGCTAAGGCGCCAACCCTGCACCTGAGCTGGCAGGTTCAAATCCAGCCTGGGCTGCCAAACAACAATGTCGGCTGCAACCAAAAAAATGACCAGGTGTTGTGGCAGGTGCCTGTAGTCCCAGCTACTTAGGAGGTGGAGGCAGGGGACTCGCTTGAGCCCAGGAATCGGAGGTTGCTGTGAGTTGTGAAGCCACAGCACTCTATCCAGTGTGACAGCTTGAAGCTCTGTCTCCAAAAAAAAGGCTGTCTGCTTTTCTCTTTGGGGCTATTTGCCTTTTGGGGCAGCAACTTGCCTGCACAGGTGTAATAAATCACCACCTGATTTGAGCCTGAAGTGCACTTCATGTTTTTCTTATGGGTAGCAAACAGTTACAGCAATTTACCAAACTTATCTAATAAGAATTTAAAATAGGGGCATTATTTATACATAAATTATGCCACAATTAAGTTGACTAAAAATTACAACACTTTTTTGAGTTGTGCAGTGAGTGTAAAAGAAAGGACTATGAGCATTGAATCCTGCCTCCTTGGCTGGGACAGTAATACCCATATTAGCCAGTGGCAGACACTCGATCCCATTAAAATAAAATTCTCACAAGAGTCGTTTATAAGAATGTTACTGGGACCTGCTCACCCAGAGCAGTAAAATGGAACAACCATGACTACATTTCCATTGAAAGAAAGGAGGGCATTTTGTGGATTATGGACTTGCAATTGGTCAAGGAATCAAAGTTTTATCTAATAACTTGGGGTCATTAGAAGGGAATGTTAGAGTTTGGCCTGTGGGAGTGCCTCTCTCCAGACTCTGCAGAAAGAAATTTGGAACAAAGAACTGCAGTCAGAGTTTAGTCCTCCCTGATCCCTTGACCCAGGTCTGTGTGACAGCAGTCAGCATTTTCCTTCTGGTAGAGGAAGGATTTCTGAAAAGCAACTCAGGGACATATGTTAAGATGTTATCTTTAGAAGACCAAACATTTTATAACTTTAGCTTCCTTGGATGGGCATTGTTTTAAGCTATATTACATTTTTCTTTTTTCTTTTTTTTTTTTTTTGAGACAGAGCTTCAAGCTGTCGCCCTGGGTAGAGTGTCGTGGCATCACAGCTCACAGCAACCTCCAACTCCTGGGCTCAAGCGAGTCTCCTGCCTCTGCCTCCCAAGTAGCTGGGATTACAGGCGCTCGCCACAACGCCCAGCCATTTTTGTTTGGGTTGCAGCCATCATTGTTGGGTGGCGGGCCCAGGCTGGATTCGAACCCACCAGCTCAGGTTTACATGGCTGGTGCCTTAGCCCGCTGAGCCACAGGCGCCGAGCTACATTTTTCTTTTTTCAGACAGTCTTACTCTCTTGCCATCAGTAGAGTGCCATAACATCACAGCTCACAGCAACTTTAAACTCTTGGGCTTAGCGATTCTCTTGCCTCAGCCTCCCAAGTAGCTGCAACTACAGGCACCTGCAACGACGCCCAGCTATTTTTTTTTTTTTTGAGACAGAGCCTCAAGTTGTCGCCCTGGGTAGAGTGTCGTGGCATCACAGCTCACAACAACCTCCAATTCCTGGGCTCAACTGAGTCTCCTGCCTCCGCCTCCCAAGTAGCTGGGACTACAGGCGCCTGCCACAATGTCTGGCCATTTTTTTTGTTGCAGCCATCATTGTTGTTTAGTGGTCCCAGGCTGGATTCAAACCCACCAACTCAGGTGTACATGGCTGGCACCTTAGCTGCTTGAGCCACAGGTGCCGAGCCAACGCCTGGCTATTTTTGCTGTTGTTGTTGCAGTTGTCATTTTTGTTTAGCTGACCCAGGCCAGGTTTTAACCCACCAGCCTTGATGCTTGTGGCCAGTGCCATACCACTGTGCTACATGTGCTGAGCCTATATTACATTCTTGCTTCTCAGGTGGCCCATTTATTATATTTCTTTTTGGCGACAGTCTCACTTTGTTGCCCTTTGTAGTGTGCCATGACATCATAGTTCCCAACAACCTCAATTTCTTGGGCTCAAGCAATTCTCTTACCTCGGCCTCCCCAGTAGCTGGGACTAAATGTACCCACCACAACGCCCAGCTATTTTTTTTTTTTTTTTTTTTTAGAGAAGAGGTCTCTTTCTGGCTCAGGCTGGTCTCAAATACATGAGCTCAGGCAATCCACCCACCTTGGCCTCCCAGAGTGCTAGGATTACAGTGGGGAGCCACCACACCTAACTGTGATTTATTGTATTTCTCAAGACCTGGAATTTCCCCTGAGGAATTCAACATTCTCCTTTATTTCTGTGCAAGGGGGTGGCAGCAGGTCCCTAAGAGTCTCAAGAATAGAACCACATACCTGTATAATAAGGATGCTGAAACAAAAGAATTTAAATAGTTGATCCTGAGCTTGTAAGAATCAATACCAAGGGACATTCTTACAAAAAGCCAAGACTGGGCAGTACCTGTGGCTCAGTGGGTAGGGTGCTGGACCCATATACTGAGAGTGGCAGATACAAACCCAGCCCTGGCCAAACTGCAACAAAAAAATAGCCGGGGCTCAGCGCTTGTGGCTCAAACAGCTAAGGCGCCAGCCATATACACCTGAGCTGGTGGGTTCGAATCCAGCCCCGGCCCGCCAAACAACGACAGCTGCAACCAAAAAATGGCTGGGCGTTGTGGTGGGCGCCTGTAGTCCCAGCTACTTGGGAGGCGGAGGTAGGAGACTCGCTTGAGCCCAGGAATTGGAGGTTGCTGTGAGCTATGATGCCAGGGTACTCTATCCAGGTTGACAGCTTGAGGCTCTGTCTTTAAAAAAAAAAAAAAAAAAAAAATAGCCGGGCATTGTGGCAGGCATCTGTGGTCGCAGCTACTCGGGAGGCTGAGGCAAGAGAATCACCTAAGCCCAGGAGCTGGAGGTTGCTGTGAGCTGTGTAACACCATGGCATGCTACCCGGGGTGATAAAGTGAAACTCTGTCTCTAAAAAAAAGAAAAGAAAAGAAAAAGCCAAGAATGCATAATCTCTCATAAAAGAAACATTAAATGGTCATTCTGTTGTGGTTTATGTTCCACTAAGAGGTATTGATGGATGATCAGATACAACCAACTTTTTTGGAGTACCTGTTCTATGCTAGAAATTGCAGAGCTACAATGAAGAATCAAAAAAAGCAGGACCACGAGGAACTGTGAATATAAAGGGGGAAACAGACATGCACAAAAGTAATTCTAAGGCAGTGTTAGTCTACAAAGGTGAGGTAATAAATAAATATTTCAGGAAACAGCAAATTCATGATGCAGACAAAACTTCAACAGCCATTCTGGACAGGCACTCTTGGCAAGCAAATTAATATGTTAAAAAGACACAATCGGCTCGGTGCCTGTGGCTCAACCGGCTAAGCTGCCAGCCATGTACACCTGAGCTGGCGGGTTCGAATCCAGCCTAGGCCTGCCAAACAATGATGGCTGCAGCCAAAAAATGGCCAGGCGTTGTGGCGGGAGCCTGTAGATCCGGCTACTTGGGAGGCAGAGGCAGGTGACTCGCTTGAGCCCAGGAGTTGGAGGTTGCTGTGAGCTGTGATGCTGTGACACTCTATCCAGGTGACAGCTTGAAGCTCTGTCTCAAAAAAAAAAAAAAAAAAAAAAGACACAATCCATCTAAACTTTTTTAAAACCATTAAATAAAGAGCATTCTCTATGTTAGCACTGGCAAATGCATCCTTCCAGTGAAACTCAAAATAGCATATGGAATTATCTACAGCATTCAGTTTAAAGTTAGCATTGAAAGGAGTCCTGAATGTTTGAATGAGGGCTCTCATCTGAGCCGTGCATGAAAGAGTAATTTAGCTCCGCCTGAGGGCAGTATGTTTCATAAAACCCTTACCTATTTTTAAAATGATATCATGCAACCGGTCATAAAGGGTTTTGCCTTAAAGGGTTTGCCTCTTAAAGTCTGCAGCAAAATAACTCAGAATTACCATATCTTCAATTAAACATACTCTGCTGCTCCAGAAGGGCTAGATTTGTATTCAAGTGTTTACCAAGATTACAAAGTCTAAGAGTTGCTACAACTCTATTAACTGGCTAATCTGAGCTCTAAATGGGAACATTAAAAGAGGAATTTAGATGTCTTTCAATAATAGAAATAATTCTTTGACAATTTTCCTTTATTTCTTTTTTTTATTTTATTATCTTTATCATTAAATCATAGCTGTGTACAATAGTGCAATCAAGGGGTACAACGTGCTGGTTTCATATACAATCTGAACTATTTTCATCAAACTGATTAACATAGCTTTCCTGGCAATTTCTCCATTATTGTATGAAGACATTTGTATTCTGCATTTGGCAAGGCTTGCCTGTACCCTTCTAAGATGCACCGTATATGTAGCCCCACCAATTACCCTCCCTCCACCCAACCTCCCCCCTCATATTCATTTTTGAAGGATACTTTCTCAGGGTATACAATTCTAAGTTGACACGTTTTTTATTTTCCTCTCAGTCACTCCATTGCCTTCTGGTGTGCATAACT
>CAUYON010110977.1:0-99737 GCA_963573935.1 Arctocebus calabarensis | reverse complement strand
ATATTTTCATTGAACTATTTAACATAGCCTTCATGGCCTTTTAATCACTATATGAAGACATTTATATTCTACATTTAATAATTTTCACTTGTACCCTTCTAAGATGCACCGTAAGTGTGATCCCACCAATCACCCTCCCTCCACCTATCCTCACCCCTCTCCTCCCCTCCCTTGCCCCTTTCCCCACATGTTACAATATTTTAGCACAGTTAAATTTAAAAAAAAAAAAATCAATATGGCTGCAGTAGATGGAATGAGAGAATACGGAATAAGGCCAGTAGGCAAGTGTTGAATCAAGGAGGATCTTGTTTGCCTCAGTTAGGAACTGAATTTTATTTGGACCACAAAAAGCACTACTGAATTAGGAGCATGTTGTGTTCCTTTTACTTTTCAAGAAGGTTACTACAGAACTGCTGTATGGGGAAGTGGGTAAGCATCTGGAAAGAGACTCTTATAACTTTCCAAGGTGGACTTGTAAACAAGGGTTTATTTCATTTTTATGTTTTTATATACAGATACAAAAACATACCATATCACATACATTATTTATGTTAACACAAACTGGTAAGCATTCTACATCTTGGTTTTCCAAAAGAATACATAAATCATCAACCTATAGAATATCATTTCCCACAGAGAAGTTATAAGTATTCACTTACGTGTCAAAAAATACATAAGTATCTTCTAGGTATTGTTGGTTAAGAAAACCTCCTCTTTGCCTAGTATGGGAGATATAGTCTCCTCTACTTTCTGTATTAGAAATGGGTGTTTTAATTTTTTTAACCTTTTACCTTTATGTCTTTTAACCATGTGGTTAATTTACCACTTTAATTTACCACTTGGATATGTACAGAAACTAATTTTACATATTGAGAAAATTCCAATCCAAGAATCTACAAAATAAAGGTTTTTTCGACTAGGCAAGCTGTTGATAATTCAGCAATATATGCTGAGCAACATAATGAATTCTTATTTAAGATGCGCTGCTGCTGTTTCTTTACGTCCTATTCTACCACTTTTGAATGGGGGTTACTGTTAAAAATATGTTATGAAGAGTGGAAAAACTCTGGGGTAAAAGAGATGAACCCTCTGATTGTCAGTCCTGGTCCTTCCATTTCTTCACTGTACAGCTTTGGGCAAATCACTTGGCCTCTCAGTGTCTGACTTGGCTTTGTAAGCATATCAGCCTAACTTTGAATCGGACTCTTTTACACACACACACACACACACATATATATATATATATATAATATGATAAAAACGACCAGTTACTTTAAATTTCTTGTACTTGGAATTATCACCATGAGGATAAGAATTCTTATCTCACATGCTGCCAAAATCAAATAAGATAATGGATGTAAAGCATCAGTAAACAGTACTATGAGAGCCATAAGCCTGTCTCATAAGATGGTCCTGAAGATTACTGAGAGAACGCATATGTGACAGGTTGTAGGTAAAAAGCTTTATTGTTCAATATTTCCTAACATTAACTTAAAATTGTGACATCCTAAAGAAGAAAATCTAATAAAAGAAGTAGAGAACTACCGTTATTTCCTGACAGTCTTCTGATAAGGAGGAATAATGAGTTTAAAACTGAAAATCAAGCCCTCAAACATTTATAACACCGTATTTATTTTGTTTTCTTGTTTACTAGAACGGTAGTGAAGAATGCCCTATGAATTTATAATAGAAATTAAGTGAAATTTGTTAGTAGTGTACATTTCTTTCGACCTAAATAGAGATAGCTGAAAATTGATTCGACAAAGAATAAGTCGTAATAATAAAATGTATTTTGGTTCAGTTTGCAAGGTCTTGTCCAGCTTCTATTAAAAAACAAAACAAACCAACGGAAATGAATAACCTTCTCACCTGCTAAAGCTCACTGGAGGATCATGAAATTGAGAACTTTAACACAGGAAATGTGGTTGTAGATTTTTCTTCCAGCAAGTAGTCCTGCACATTTCACACAGCAGTTTCCTATTCTCTGTCATTGATTTCTAAAGACCTCAGAGGTCGTCTAGGTCAACATTCCACAAAAAGCCAAATTTCTTCTGCATTATCTTTGACAGGAATCCATATACACCTGGTAACAGCCACCCAGGCAAGCCTACATCACTATGAAAAACAATCCTCACGATCTCCAACTTTAAATAGATCCCATTAATATCAGGCAGGGCTTATTCTTCATTGTGCTACTAGTCACATTAAGTATCTCTTCCTTGAAGGTCGATCCTGATCTCATCCACCATCTTCGTTCTCTTTGTATCAAAGAAATCCATATAAATGAGCATTAAGTAGATGAGTTCTGATTTGGTATTCACCTGTGTGAAACGATCTTAATTACACTAGAACCAATTTTGTTTCTATCTTGTTCTCCCTAGGACTTTTGCTTAAGTAAGAAAAAGTATAATTTGAAATGTAACTGATTTTTTTTTTACATTCATTCAACAATTAGTTATTGAACACTTTCTGTATATCTGGTAGGACATTAGTCACTGGAGTGAAGAGAAATGAAAACCAATATCTTCACAGAGTTTACATTCTAGTAGGGGTGGCAAACAATAACCATAATAAGTAAACTGTGTTGTATGTCTAGTAGGGAGGATTGCTAAGCAGGAAAAATAGAGTAGGGAAGGGGAATGGAAAATATGGAGAGGGAGTCTGCTTTATTAGATGCAAGTCTAATATGCAGTCTCCTCTACTAGATCAAGTGGCCAGGGAAGCCTTCACTGACATTTGAATAAAAACTTGAAGCAAATGGAGGGTGGGCAGAAAGAGATGTGTATTTCTGGATGATTTGTTTCCAAACAAGAGTGTCAGCCAGTGCAAAGGCCCTGAGAGAGGAGCATGCCTGGATGTCCCAGGAATATGATGGAGTCCAAGAAGGATTCAGAAATAATGGGTAGCATCAGAAATGTAACCCAATTGGGAGGTAAAAGTTCAGGAGATGGAGGAAGACAGGTCATGTAGGATCTTACTACTCAAAGTGTGCTTTTGTGAAAGAGAAGCATCAGCATCACCGAGGAACTTGTTAAAAATATAGTCTCTGACACCCTCACCTGAGCCCTTTTGAGCTCTTCTAAATGGAAACTTCATTTTAACAAGATCTAAAGGTGATTCATATCCATGGTAAATGTTGATTCAGGCTAAAGCAGGGTTATATAGGACATTTCAAGTTGTCTTTACTTATAAATGTAATGTAAAACCTAGGACTGTTTTGAAGAAAAGAGGAACATGATCTAACTCATATTTTGGAAAATTACATGGCTGTAGTATTGAGGAGAACTGAAGGTGGCAATGTGGAAGCTGGAAACCAGTTAGGAGGCCAGGATGGTGACTCAGCAACGTTCTGAAGTTTCACTGCTGTTAAAACCCAAATAATTATTAGAAGACTATAACTTTAAGCAATTACTGGCCTTAGCATATTAGGGGGATATAGTCTATCAGATTATTTTACAAAGATCATTTCTGAGAGTAGATATAAAAACTTCCAGGTCACGGGTAAGGATCTGAACAAGAATGAAGGATCTGTGTGTGGCACTGTGATAGAAAAGTTCCTGACTGTTATGAGGGAGTGTTCATTTTCTGATAATCTGTTATTACTCATGGGGGGGAGAATGAATCATTTTTGACCCTCAGCAATGAGGACTACTAAGGAAGTAAAGTAAATCAGGATTGGTTAAATTAGACGTCCCGTCTGAGCCAGAGGATCCAAGTGATAAGTAAATGATACTTCAAACCACGAAGTTCAAAGAGGATATATATTCAGATGAATACTGTGGTAGCAGGGAAATGAGTGGTGGTGCTGGCACCAGCAGTATCAGGCATAAAGAAAGCACCAATTTATAAGGCCAGTAGTCTATGTAAGTCCAAGGGTACCATGGCTAGGGGTAACTGATAAGGTCCAGTTGGGCATCAAAGCTCCAGCCAAGTCCTAGATGTCAGGGTTCTGTCCTAATCCTAGCTGCAAAACTGAAGTATTAATATGAAAGCCAGGACAAAAGATTGGTCATATACCATTATGGACTCTTATCTTGGGTTTTGGAAGACGGGGCAGGAAGACAAATTCCAGACCCTATGAACTGCTGAAGGAGTCTACCCAAGTGGACTGAACCTGCGTTTTACAAACTCGTTCAGCACATACACCTAATAAGACTAGGCACTAGTCTAGGCTGTGGGAGGTGGAACAGAATAAGCAAAGCCCCTGCCCAAATGGAAATTATATTATAGTGGAAATAAAGTGATAGACAACCGCATAAATGCGTGTTCTAAAGAAAAATTGGAAAAATAAGACTGAAAGGGAGTAGAAGCATGAAGAGGAAAGTCGCCATCACATATTGGGTGGGCAGGGAAAGCGTCTCTGAGAAAGTAACATTTGGGTAGAGATGAGACCTAAAGTAGGACAGGGTCTGAGCCATGCTAATAATGGGGGGAGGGGGCATCAGAAGTGCTCTAGGCCGAGGAAATGCTCATTACAAAATTCCCGAGACAGAAGCTAGCTTAGCACAGGAAGGCAGGGAGCCTGCGGCTTGGTACCCAGAGATGTGCTCAGGGTAAGACGGCAGAGGGACAGGAGATAAGATCAGAGTGGGGGCAGGATAGAGGCCATGACAATGCTGGTGCTCCGGCCCTGCTAAATGCCAAATTGCATCTTCATTGGGAAGTGAAAGGCACCTGAATTTCTCAGGTCACTTCAGGTGATTCTAATTCACAATATGGGGTGAGAATCACTGATATCATATTATGTGAGCTCGTTTAATGACATCGACGTTACCCTGAGATCGGAAGCCTGTGAACGGTTTTAAGCAGAAGTCGATATAATCTAATTTACGTTTTACAAGTTGGCTAGAGGTGCTGTGCGGAGAATAGGGGAATTCAAGGGTGGGAATAAGGAGCCCAGTGAGGAGGCGATTGCAGTGATCCAAGTAAGACACAATGTGAGTGGTTCAGAGTGGTTATGGTGGTGTGAGAAGTGGTCAAATTTGAACACATTTTAGAGGTACTTCTGACAAACTTTTTTAAGAGATTGAATGTGAGGTATGAAAAAAGGTAGTTATGGGGCAGTAGGTTCAAACCCAGCCCTGGCCAAATTGCAACAAAAAAATAGCCAGGCGTTGTAGTGGGTGCCTGTAATTCCAGGTAGTCAGGAGGCTGAGGCAAGAAGCAAGAGAATCACCTAAGCCCAGGAGTTGGAAGTCTGTACAAAAAAAAAAAAAAAAAAAGATAGTTATAAATGAGTACAATGTCTTTGGCATAGGAAGTTGAAAAGATGAAGTTGCCATTTATTGAACTAAAAAATCTACAGGAAGGATAGGTTTGAGAAGCCAAATAAGAATTTATTATTGGCATGGTAGTTAATATGAAATGCTTATTAATCATGCAGGCAAAGAATTTGCATTAAAAGCCATAAGGCAAGTTGTGGTCCTCAAGGATTTGCATGTACCTAGAGAAGAAAAGTGTCCAGAGACTGATTTCTGGGACAGCCTAATATTTAAAAGTGAAAGAAAGAGTCAGAGAAGGATTGGCAGGTGAGGTGGGGCTATAATCAAGAAACAGTAGTGGTTTAGAAGTCAAAGGACAAAAGGAGTTTCAAGAAGTTTGCAGGATCAATCATCTGTCAAATGATGCCCATTAATTGAATAGGATAAACAGTGAAAATTAATCATTGATTAGACAAGCAACAGTCACTGATGACTTTGCCAAGAGCAGATGTGGTAGAATAAAAAGAAAAAATAGAATTAGATTGGGAGGGGAAAAAAAGAATGAGGAGAGTGGAAGTAGAGATTATGAGAAGCAAGAGCTGGAAAAAGATGTGTATGTGGATAATCAGATCACTAAGAGTAAACCCAGAGCTGGTATTGGAGAGTGACAGATAGCCAAGTGATGAGCTCTGCAGCAGTGTGGGAAGAGTGATGAGGAGTCAAGAGACGATTACAGCAAGTGTGAGTAGCTTGTAGCACAGTCCTTTAAAGGAGTAGGTTCTTAGAGGAATTATGCTGAAAGAAAATGCTGTGTAATGAAAGGGTTTGGGGGGTGGGATTTCAGGGGTGGGGGAATTTTATGAAAAAGATATACACAGTATCTGCATATTGATGGGAGGATAACAATAAAGAAGGGGAAATACGTGATGTAGGAGAGAGACGGTAGAACTGTGCTTGATTTAGGAACTGAGTCATGGAGCCCAGTGCACTTTTTCTAGGATGAGCTCATGAACTGACTTGTCTGACCTCACATGCTCAACCTGTGAGGTCAGACAAGTCAGTTCATGAGCTCATCCTAGAAAAAAGTGCTATGGTCACCTTCAAGGTGCTGCCCGTGGCCATCTGGTGACCACAGTGATACTCAGCAATGAGGCAGGTGGCACTTTTTCTAGGATGAGTTGTGCAACGTAGTTGTCAGGCCTTGTCCACGTAGATAGGTTGTAAAACAGGATAGTGCGAACACGAGGAAGTTCATCTTTGAGTCCTTGTGTTTACTCCCAAAAAACAGGAACCAAGGTCATCACCAAAGCATAAGCAGCAGGACAGAGAGTCCAGGGATTTCAATAGAGAGAAAGTAGGACTTTTTGTTCTGCAGAACAGAAGAGACAGCGGACTGGAAAATGTAATTGGCTCCCTTGACAAGACTCGAAGCCCTTTTATAATTGGTGGTCATGACTATAAGGTGGGTATGGCCAGAATGACTCTGAGTTTTTCTCTAGTCATCTTCAGATGCCTGAGTAAAAACATAAAGTCCCCAGACACTAGATTTGATCAGAATTGTAGTTGCCAAATAAATGTAATAGGAGATGATAGGGGCACAGGAGTTGAGCAGACCAAAGAAGTGATTATCACTATCCATGGGGGAATCTGGGCTATCTAAGAGGACAGTGATGACAGAAGGAGAATTGAGGATACCAAAAGGGTGGCAGGAACAATGTGTTGTAGGTCTGGGTGGTACTGAACAACTGTTGTGGTCAGGGAACCAGAAGTTCAGAAGCGGAAGTAATATAAAGCCGGTGTTGGTACGACACAATAGAAAATGAGATGATGGAGAGAGCGGTTATTGAAAATGACATGACACATGAGTGAGTGGCTGAGGAAAAGAAAAAAAGAAGCTCTTTAGAAATAAGATAGTTTAGAGAAGGAGTCCTCAAACTTTTTAAACAGGGGGCCAAGTCACTGTCCCTCAGACCGTTGGAGGGCTGGACTATAGTTTAAAAAAAAAAAAACTACGAACAAATTCCTATGCACACTGCACATATCTTATTTTGAAGTAAAAAACAAAACGAGAATAAGTACAATTCATAACAATGCATGTGACCCACGGGCCATAGTTTGAGGACCCCTGGTTTAGACACTAAGAAACCAAGTCCTGGAAAGAGATGTCTAAGTGAATAAGCAAATCTCCAAGAACAGTGGTGATAGAACTAGTATTTGAGTGAGGCCAGGGATGAAATCTTTGAGCCATGTTGGAGAAGTGAGGCAGGGTCAGGAGACAACTACCGTGGGACTGAGTCGCAGGAAGCAGAATCTGAAAACAGGAGCTCCAAAGCTGAGGACTTTAGTGACGGGGGTCTAGAAGTGGCTCGAGGAGCAAAGAGGACACCTACCCCATTCTTGCCACTATGGCATAAATGCTGTAACAGAGAAAGTTTGCCAGTTCTCGGTAAGATCGCAGGTAATACCCTAGATAGCAAAGAAGGTAAAAAGAAGGTAATGTACAGTACCCTAGATAGCAAAGAAGGTAAAAAGTTTCTAAAAAGCAAATGGGGAATATAGGTACATATGTCCTAGTTTGCTTGGACAGTCTTGATTTTTCCAGTTACCCCAGTGTTAGTATTAACTGCCTTCTCTTTCACTCTCAAAAGTATTACCATTCTAACAATCAATTGTATGATCTTGAGTATACAATTTATGCTTGTAATGGCATTTCATGGAGCAGAGAGGAAGAATCTGGGGAGTTGTAGATGATGGGAAAACTGATCAAAATCAAGGGATGTATAGAGTCATATCAATAAGATGTCAGAAGTAATCTTGGATTTTTCCAGGAGGCCGTCAAGGTCAAGGGCCAGTATGGGATTTGCGTTCTAGGCATTTGTTGGTAAGGAGATGAGTGTAGGATGACGGGAGGGGTGAGCGTGCTGCCAGGACAATACTGGCAATGGCAGTGTACGTCTGACAAGCAACAGTCCTACACCAGCCGAAGAGAGACTCGAGGGCATCACTTCAAACAGCCGAGTGAAGCTGGGAACGGCGGCTGCTGACACGTGATACATAAACTTAACTACGAAGTAGGTGCACACCAAGTTGCGTAAAAGAAAAAAGGCTGAAGTAAAAACCGGATTTCAGCTGTCACACGCTTTTGCATACAGTTCATCCTTGTCGTATGTACCTCTCTCTCGTGACCTACACTGGCCATATTCTTTCTATTTGTTCCATTCCCATTCCTCTTAGAACACCTCAGTGTCAATGGATGCTGAGTAAAACTGCCAATGTAGATGACAATTCACGAGCCAGAAGCAATAGAAGGCTGAGAGCAAATCTGGGTTAGCCCCTTATTGCAGAAATAAATAAGCAAACGTTATTTATTTTCTGCTTGGGAAAAAAATAAAACTAAATACTCAACAGCTCTGGGTCTTTGAAAATGTCAAGCCTGGGTTGTCATATCACTGGGCTCAGAGGTACGAGTGTATTTGCTACATTTGCACTTTTGCCAAGTGATTCCAACAAACAACATATGACTCACTTTAGCACCTCACCCTGCAGCTGAGTGCACAGATCCCACTGGCATATTTTCTGCTCTTCAGAAATTAGAGTTTTTACATCTTTGTCAGTTATCACACCACAAAAGAAAAGAAGTACCCCAGCAGGGAAATGATAAAGACCTAGGGGCCATTTTCAGCAGCCCTACTAATACAGTTTCAATGGTAACACTGGGTGTTTTTAATTATCGTTTTTTAAAACTTATTATTATTTATAATAATACTCGTGGATGTTTGAAATCAAAATCAGACTTGATTGGATATTTTCTCAAAGATGAAGGGAAAAACCCAGAATCCTAAACTTCACAGGCTATCACAAGCATTTTACGAGTTACAATATGTCGGGTTTGATACTATATAAAGCATATGGTGAATACATTTTTTTCTAGACGCCCAGGAAAAGAATACATATATTCAATAAATCATAGTGGGTGCTGATGAAAATAGTGAAGTGCTGCCTTCTGTGTATGAAGATGACACCACAACCTAACGTTAATGGAGTACTTTGTTTTAAAATTGCTTTTTTAAAATAGTGACTTAATTCATGATGAAAGCCAGATCTGCCCCAATTCTTCTTTTCATTAGCTTCATTCACTTTTGTAATAATTCGTCTATTCATTCACTCATTCCTTTAATCCACAAACATTGACTCAGTGACTGCTAAGTATTATAAAATGCAGAAGGGCAGCTCCCCACAGCGAGTTACACAGGCTGTTAGGAGAACACTCACAAGGAGACGTGGCCTAGCCTGAAGAAGGCGGCTAGTTCAGATCAGCGAAGGCTTCCTAAGGGGGGTGATGTTAAACTTAGACTAAGCAGGATTTAATTAAGTAAACTGGAAATAGCCGTATGTAGGCTGAACACAGGCCTGGAGGTGAGCAGAACACAGGATGTGCAACTGAGGAAAGCCGGTGACAGTCAGGGAGGATGGCTCTGCGGTGACGCCGTGGGGAGGAAGGTGCAGGCTGTGTCCATTGAACAAAGGCACCCACATACCATCTGAACTTGCTAATTGGACATTAATCATATCATTCTAATTAAAAGGCAAAAGCATGTAAAAAGAATAACTAAAATTATTTGAAAACAAATTTCTGGATTTCATGTATATCCACTTCCATTTTCTTCCTTACCTTTAAAATGGTGGGAATGGAATTGATCAACTCTAAGATCTTTCTTCCTGGAACAAATGTTCAGTGAACCTTTGGACACTGATTTCAAAAAGTTTAATAGCCACACAAGAGAAATACACTTCCCAGGAAATTGCAGGGGACCCTTTTGGGAGTTGCTAACACAGAGATCCTAAGAGTAACCTTCTGTTGTTAGTCCTGATTTAACTCACATTCTGTCCCCCTGGCAAAAAAATTCTACAAAGGAATTCCTATTTTCGAGGTCCTCAGGATGAAAAAGAATAACTAGGTGCACCTTTGTTTCCTGGAAGTTCCATTATACTCACAGACATCTTTATCCATGAATCTAGTAAATGGTGCATCATGTTGCCTTTGTCTTTACTCTCAAAGTTGCTTCCCAACTTGGAAAAAGTGTGTGCATTTTTATAAGTTTCTGTTGGGAAAATATCAAAAATTAAAAATTATAATCTGTAATTTAAAAATTAGTGCATGGCATCCCTCCAGTTTTACCCTCAGGATTAGCCTTCACAATAGCAGAGTATGGGCGGCGCCTGTGGCTCATCGAATAGGGCGCTGGCCCCATATACGGAAGGTAGCGTGTTCAAACCCAGCCTCGGACGAATTGCAAAACAGAAAAATAGTCGGGTGTTGTCGTGGGCGCCTGTAGTCCCAGCTACTCAGGAGGCTGAGGCAAGAGAATCGCCTAAGCCCACGGTACTCTACCGAGGGTGATAAAGTGAGACTCTGTCTCTACCAAAAAAAAAAAAAAACAATAAAGCTCATCGAATAGCAGAGTATGTGTCTTTAGGACTTGGTTCTGTATTCAAATAGGCACATATATTCTAATAATTAGTCATCTGCGTTCAGTTTTTGTATGATCATTTTGACTTTTCTCTAAAATAAAATGTTTTCATGCCTTCGTCTTTTTCAATGTCTATGTCTAAAACATCTTTCAGATTAGCATGAAAATCAACACATTATTTTAATACCCGTATCTTCAAAATAGTCCATGAGCTGCTGTAATTTATCAAGTCATTGCCTTTGATGAACATGTTGAATGTTTCATATATTTTCTCCTAAAAGCAGCTATAGTGAACATATATTTTTGTATATTTATGTTATTTTTCTTCAGATACATTTCTATGAAAGGGATTGTGTGTGAAAGAGTATATACATTTATACATTTAAGAACTATTCTCAGAGCAGTCTCTCAAAATGTACCAGTTTATACTTCAGGTCAGTAAATGGAGAGCCTGTCTGTTCCCCACTTTCTTGCCAGAAGCTGGCAGACTGAAATGGTATTACTCCTTTATTTTTTCATTTTAGTCAAAATGATAAGTGAAAAGTATCTTGTTTTTATTTTTCTAATCAGGTTGAATATTTAATTAGATTGAATATTTTTATCAAAGCTAAATTGGCTTTTACATATCTATAGATTGCTAAATTATTTGGCCCCTTTTTGTTGATCTGTGTTATTATAAATGTTAGTACCTTTTAAAAATTTTCTTGACAGCATGCCTTGTCATTTTCATTACTCTATCTTTACACCTTCAGTCTTTCTACTCCAGTCCTGGTTCACACCTACGTTTACATGTCAGTTAAGCAGATGTGGTGGCAAGCAGGGCAATCTGGCCAGGTCCCACTGTCAATCCAGCCCAAGAGCATATATCGTAAGGCAACGATTCTTTACCCAGCCAGCACTTTCAAAGGGCAGCATTTACTTTGTGAAAAATGGAAAAAGGTAAATCATTTGATAAGTGTGTCTCTAGTTTGCTGACTGTTGGGTATTCTCTTACACAGGAATTTTATAAAATTCAGCTCCCGAGTAGATAACCTAACCGAGAAAATTCATATTTATTTATGCATTTTTTCCTCTGGATGTTTTCTAATCAAGATATTGAATTTTCATTCCTATGTATTTGTTTCCATGACATAGCTGTAGGCCTTTAATAGATACTTTGCACTTTTAGTATCTCCTTCCCACGGGATCAGGAACCCATAGGAGTTTCCTTTGCTTTCTGTGTTCCCAACCCGTGACTGTCCTTTCATATTCTCAGAAGGGCCCTCCCTCCCTCTCTCTCACTCTTATTTATGTGTTCAGTGTTCCGAAAATGCCATGATTGCCAGAGTATCCTCCTGCTTTTATTTTTCTCAGATTAATTCTCATCTGGTACTAAAGCCTCTGATTACAGATTTCTCCTGTCTTATTAAATATCCATAACTATTATTTTCCTTATTTTAATCAATATGTCTTGAAAAATCCACTAGGACTCTGCTATCTGGTGCCAGCTCGACCTGCGAGATAATAAAATAAATAAAATTCGAATGCCTTGACAGTGTGTTAGGGCAATAAATATATTGCAGTATAAAGGGATACTTATGTTTGGTAGAAAATAAGCAGCCTTTTGTATTTTTCCGTTATTTCTCCTATTACACATAACATTAAATACTAGAATCCCAAAGTGCCAAATAGGTTTTAAAAAACTCCATAACTGAAGATGGAACTTCTCTGTTTAGGTCATAAGGAATTGTTTTGTAGTATAATCTAAGCATAGCATATTAATAGCGTTTATATTTAGTATATAACATAAAAATTTTTATTAAAATTCTTGATTTTATTTTATTTTTAAAAGTTGTGGTAAAATACATGTAACATAAAATTTTCCATCTTACCCATTTTCAGGTGTTCAGTTTAGGGTTTTATGTGTATTCACATTGTGGTCCAACCATCACCACTGTTTACCTGAAGAACTCTTTTCATCTTGTAAAACTAAACACCTATACCCATTAAACAGTACTTCCCCATCCCCCACCAAGTCCCTGGTCACTACCATTCAACTTTCTGTCTCTATGAATTAGACTATTTTAGGTACCTCATATAACTGGATTCATGCAGCGTTTGTCCTTTTGTGACTGGCTTACTTCATTATATTCACCCATCCAGTAGCATATGTCAGGATTTTCTTCTATTTACAACAGAATAATGTCCCATCACCAACATCTCTAAGCATCATGGTAATGTCAAGCAAAAGCACAATGAGATATCACCTAACTCTAGAGAGAATGGCTCTTAGCAAAAAGTTCCAAAACAACATGGATGCGGAGAGAAATGAACACTTACATCTTGTTGGTGAGATTGCAAACTAGTACACTCTCTGTGGAGAGTTGTATGGAGATAGCTCAAAGAACTACAAGTAGACCAACCATTTGATCCTACAGTGGTATTTATCCAAAGGAAAAGAGAATTTTATGCAAAAGATACTTGCACTCAAATGTTTATAATAGCCCAACTCACAATTGCAAAGATGTGGAAGCAACCCAAGTGCCCATCAATACATGAATGGATTAATAAAATGTGATATATGTATACCATAAAGTACTACTCAGCCATAACAAAAAGGTGATCTAGTATCTTTTGTAACAATGTGGAGGGAACTAGAGACCATTCTTTTAAGTGCAGTATCGCAAGAATGGAAGAACAAATGCAACATGTGCTCATTACTAAATTGGAACTAGTCAATCAAAACTAAAGTGACACTAGTCAATCAGTGTAAAGTGCTTTACAATAGAAGTAAAACTCAATAAGAACCAAATCAAGGAGGAAGGAGCAGGGAGTAGAGTTGGGTTAATTCACACCTCCCTGGTGTAATGCATACATTCTAGGCGAAGGGCACATTTATAACTTTGACTTAAGATACACAATACAAATTATGTAACCAAAATGTGTGTACCCCATAACATTCTGGAATTAAAAAAAAATCCCACTGTGTATATGTGTGTGTGTACTTGTGTATACACAAGGTGGCCATAAAGTTTGTGTGCGATTTAAATAGTTACTACATATGTGTGTATATATCTTTCTCTCTCTCTACATATATATGTATGTATAGATAGATAGATAGATAGATAGATAGATAGATAGATAGATAGATAGATAGATATGGATAGAGATACACACACATCTTCACAACCTCTATGGAAATTCATATGGAGACACCTCAAAGAACTACAAGTAGACCCACCAACTGATCTTTTTTTTACCCAAAGGAAAAAAAGACACTTTTTATCTTTTATAAATGGGCACTGTTTATCCGTTCTTTGTCAAGGGACACCTGAACTGCCTCCAGGCTGGGCCATTGTGAATAATGTTTCTATGAACATAGCGAGTGTACAAATATCTGTTAGAATTCCTGCTTTCAATTCTTCAGGGTATATACCCAGAAGTAAAACTGCAAGGTGATATAGTAATTCTATTTTCAGTTTTTTGAGGAACTGTCAATACTGTTTTCCATAGTGGCTACACTATTTTACATTCACACTAATAACTCACAGGGGTTCTGATACTTCCATATCCTTTCCGATATTTATTTTTTGTTTTAGTAGCTGCCCTAATGGGTATGAGATGTAAAAGATATACGTTTAAATTCTATTTTAGTGTTCATGTTCAGCCCTATTTTGGCTAATAAACTTGAATCATGATCATGTCTGGGTTTTTTTGTGCTGGCTTAACATATAAACTCCAGCATTCCTGAGAGGTAAAACTCAATCCAACCCACAGAAATGGCGCACCCAGTGATGATTCTCAAAGGTGGGAGAGACCATTAACCTAATAAGCTACCCCCACTAAGAGAGGCAAATTAGAATGGGTTCAGTTCAATAGAACAAAAATAAAACTCATGTTATTCTGACACACCTAATAAAGGAAAATTTGTCTCTGGGAATGTCCGTGTCTGGCCAAAAATCTATCGTCCAAAATTCATAATAGTTATAGACTCAAAGGGAATGTGGAGATCTTCTGGATTAATCATTTTATTTTATGGATGAGAAAATTGTACCAAAAAGGGCTAAGTGATTTACTTAAGGACATACAAATACTTAGTGTCAATATTTATGTCTGCAGTCCACATCTTGCTCTTTCCACAGTAATTATAGAACTAAAGTCTCTAGTGTCCCCTAAAACTAATTAAAATTTGTATCACAATTTGAGTGGTTCTTAAACTTTACATGATATTAAAAACTACCTGAAGAGGCTGGTCAAAATCCTTGAACCTCCAAACCCAGATACTAATATTCAGAGTCTGGCATGGAACCCAAAGAATTATGTTAACAAACAATACAGGTGGTTCTGATGAAGATTGGGCACAGATTATGTCCTAGAGAATCACTTTGCTGGGCATTTCCTGAAGCCTTTGTCCTTGGTCAGTGATCTTTAGTATGTGAGCTCTGGACCGGCAGCATCAGCTCCCGCTGGGAACCTGTGAGGAATGTAAAGTCTTAGACCTCAGAACTTCCTCATTAGAGACTCTTGGGGTGGGGCCAGAAATTCGTAAATCAAGAAGGTCTTCAAGTGATCTCATGCACCTAAGTTTAAAAATCAGTGGCCTAGGCTATACTTTAGTCCAAGCAAGCCACCCACTTTATTCTGTTTCCTTTTAATGACAGACTTTAAGAATCCAGAGCTTGAGAAACTCCAAGTAATCTAAAATCTTTCATCATCCTAATGGATACTACCAAGTGTTCGTATGTATGTTTACATATGATTTTCTTGAGCGTTTGAACACTAAGAAATGCAACCTTCCCTACCTTTGCTCCATACATGCAATAGATGGAATAGTTGAGACCATAGTGATGTGGGTAGCTTCCTCTGCTGTGACAGCCTTTGCTCTTGAGGAACAAAACAACACTTATCTGCTTGCTGCACATGTCCACCTGGGTGCCTTGCCAGCACCCGCCAGCCATATGTCTAACGCTGAACTAATCACCTTTCTTGCAAGCTGATGCTTATCCTCTTGTGCTCTTTATTTCTGTTAAAAGCCCTAACACCCTCCCTATCATCCAGGCTAGAAATTGAGGAGTCATTTTCATTGCCTTCATCTTTCTTACCAGAACCAATTAATTGCTTCAGCTATCAATCCCGCCTGTGCAGTGTCTCTCCCATTATCCCCTCCTTTCTCTTTCTACTTCCAATTTAGTAATTCATGTCATTATTAGTACCCTCCTAGACTATAGAAATAACTAACTAATTGGCCCCCTCCTGCAAATTAATCTTCCTACGGCTTAATACTGAAAGTGATCCATCTTTGCCCAAAAGCCTTTAAATGTTTCACTTTATCACAAGTGCCCATTGTTTATCCTAGCATTCAAAGGTTTCTACAATGTGGCATAAACGTTTCTTTCAGTCTTCATTTACTCATGTATTATTTTCATTCAAAATATGGGTGTTCAGTAACACCGCCTCTGTGCTAGACATTAATCTAAGTGTCTTCTTTTCCCTGTCACAAGCCTTATATACTATTAAACCAAGTCACTGGCTTTCTGCTATATTCCTCAGTATTCTTAATACCAGATGCTGCTCATTCTTCTCCTTCATCGGGAATCCACTGCTCCCACAGCCTTCCTTTTTGTGTTCACTGGGTCTTCATTTTGAAAGGCTATGACCATTGTTACTATGAAGTCATGCTGGCCTTTTCCCTAAAGTAATTTCTTCTTCCATTAAACTCCTTTCTGATTTAGGCACTGCACATATGGTTTCTTCTTAAGATTACAGTTGTTTGTGCTTGTCTTTCTAGATTCTACCCTGCTTTGGGTCAGGATCCATCCTGAATCATCAGTTTATCCCTATGTCTTTACCATTTCAAACTTCATTGTTAGTCTTTCTTTCCATCTTGTGTGACAAAATCCTCCCTAATAGAAATCAATATAAGATTGTTCGTGAATTCAGAGCCCCAGATTTCTAAGCCTGAGTCCTCATAGAGTGTTTCTCTTACAGAGAATTGGGACATATGTATTTTTCTTGTGCTCTGGATGGGACAACTCACTATATTTACAGGCACTCGGTAAAATGATTTATATGTAAATTAGGTCTCAATACTTTCTTAACTGAGTTAAAATGATCTCAGTCTCATGTGTTTATGTAACTGAGACCTATCACTTTGATTAAAGAAGGTTAACATGTGGAATTGGGTATTTTAAGTTTGGCAGAATCATCAGTTGTATATACTAATATCATACATTTTTGTCTAGGCAACTGGAGAACAAGGCAGGAGAGACAAAGCAGAGTCAAGGTCAGGGTCAAGCAATTTCTGCACTTGCCTTGTATACACAATTTAAGGGAGCATCATAAAACCCCAGCATCACACTGTGTAGACAGGATCAGCATGGCTGAGCTTCCCTTTTGCCCTAGGCACCAACATGGCTCCACATGGTATTGACAAATTCCATCTTTATTTTCTTAAAAAAAGTATATCTAAATGTATAATTTAGGCAGGATATACATATATATATATAATAATTTTAAATGTGATTTTTAAAATAAAATTTTATTCTATTATTCGTGGAATGCATTAGCATCTCTTTAAATCCCTAGAACATTAGGATGCTTTGAAAGTCACTAAACTGTACTGTAATACCTTTGTAAATCCTTAAGACTTTCTTTGTATTATCAATCAGGAGCTTAGGGAAAAGAAGTATTTACTAAAGTCTTTGGTATCTGCTGCAAAAAAAATAGAATTTTGATATTTTATCTGTGGATTGTTACATTTCTATTTTTCCTGAAAATACTGCATTAAAATAATATTTCTCTTGGTGACTGAAATTGGCACATCCTTCAGTTTTGCCCAGAAGGTATAGACTTTACTCACCTCTTCCTAGACTAGGCCATGAGAAGGAGGCAGAAAACACAGGAAAGGGAAGGAAAGAAAAATTGAAAAGATGAAAGGCATGAAGGCAGAGAAAGATCCTTTACTGAATACTCTTAATCTTTAAGTTTAAAGTATTTTATTAGGTTGACAACAGATAACCAAAAACAAATATGATGAAAGATTCTGTCAATGTTGGTGTAAATCAATGACATGTGCTTATGTGCAGTGTGTATGTACTATTCACAGATGAGATTATCCCCAGATTGATTAATCCCTGTATATTGCACTGTATCAATATGTTCATTGTATTAGCCCAGGGAGGTTGATCATGAATTCTTCTTATCTTTCCCATACTTATACTTATTTTTTTCCTTTTGAGAACTAGTTCCAAATTTTGCACCAAATTTTGGAGAATTTCCTTGTTAATCTCCAAAATTTTCCAAAGTATACTTTCTTAAATATTTCTTCAAGAGTCCAAGATAATATATTTGACTAAAACTTATGTTGTTTGGATTTTAAAGGAAGATAAAATGGAGCATGAATCTGAGATTCCCTGCTAATTAGTCATGGGTCTGAGAAATTGCCAGATAAATTTCCCTACGTGGAGCACATGATTTGTAACTCACCTTAACAGGGGGAAATTATAAGCTAAAATATGGCAAAAAATAAAAGAATTTAGGATCACCAAACTTGGGCTAATTCAATGAATATATGTATTTTAATTCCCTGAGTTTCTTGGGGTCTTTTTTACCTTTAAAAATGAAAGGCAGGGCAGTACCTAAGGGCGCCAGCCCCATATACCAGAGGTGGTGGTCCCAGCCCCAACCATAAACAAACAAACAAACAAATGAAAGGCTCTGTAGTGTGAAAATGCAAAGTTTATTTTTGAATAACATAGGAAACTGCCAGGAGAGAGTAGATGCTTACAAATTATTGCTTTTCCCTTCCCTGACAACAAGGCCAACAATATGCCTTTGTTGGCTGATTCTCACCTAGTACCTTAAGTTTGAACACCCAATCTGCTCAGCAGTATGTAAATGTGATGCAAAGTTTCTGCCTCAAATTATACTGTCAGAAATATACTAGATTTAATACTTATGTATTTACCTCTGTGTATAAAATATTTAGCCTGCAGGAAAGTTGTGAATTACAGTCAAGTGAAATACTGCACTCAAGTTGTGAAGTGCAAGAAGCTTTTACCAACTTTTCCACTCAAAATATCCATATTCTCCCTCATGATGTTAACACAAAGTATACACAGATTTCTGCATCTCCAGCGCCTGAGATAGTCTTACTTTCCATGTCTGCATTTGGGCCTGTGGATATAATAATTACATGTAGATTTAGACAAAGTCCTGTTCTGCTTTAGAGGATTTAACTTATTTAACTGATAGCAATATACTATATACAATAAAACATGACCCAAATCTTACTTTTCAAGCCTGCACTCCTAACCACTGCCCATAGTATTTTGCATATTATTAGGTAATATACTGCTTGAAAATCAGGATTCTTATTCAGAGTCTTCGAATTGCTTTTGGGTTGTCTTTTGTGTGTTTGTCTACCAAGGAGTGGATTTTTTATGTAGGGTCTCTACTTTGAAAACCATTGAATAATCTAACTGGTTTCAAGGACTGACCCACATGATAGTCTCTAATTATCACCCAGTTGTTTCAAACTTGATACTTCAAGTTTTATCTTTCCTTTCTTAGTTGGCATCGAATCCAACACATTTTTCTTATTCCTGTAGCCTTGAAATCCTTCTTGACCCTTCTCTTTCTCTTATGCCTTTCTCTTATGCCAATCCATCAGCAAACCCTATAGTTTTTTTTATTTAACAACACATAACAAATTTTCACCACCTCCACCACTACAAAGTATTACCCTGGTCCAAGCCACTAGTGCATCTTTTCTGGTTGATTGCAGTAGCCTTCTACCTGGTCTTCCTGATTCTGCTCTTCTTTCCCATAGTCTATTTTCAACAGAACAGTACAAATGAACCTGTTATTCCTCTATTCAAAATCATCCAATGGCATCCTACCCTATTTGAGCAAAAGCTTAAATATTTACAATGGGCTGCAATCTAAAAAGTAATCTGTGCCTGCCTACCTCATTACCTTTCTGACTTTGCTTATCTGGTTTATTTTGCTGTGTCCTGATGAAGCCAAACATATCCCCTTTTCAAAACCTTTTGACTGGCTATTTCTCTTCCTCTTATCTGTTCTTCTCCTATATAGCTTCATGGCTTATTCACTCATCATTGTCACTGTGGAGATCAGACCTATTTTTAAATGCAATACTCCTCTTACCTTAGCATTGCATATCTTCTTTCTCTGCTTTTGTTCTTTACCCATAGCATATATTACTTTCTAATGCATAATTTACTATTTTATTTATTAACTGTTTTCCTGTCATAGAATCTAAACTCCATGAAGGCAGGGATTTTTACCTTTTTGTTAACTAACGTAATAGTGCCTAAAGGATGGATTTAGAGTAAGGATTTGTTGAAAGATTAATATTGCCAAAACACAACACCCCCAAATTTATCAAGCCAAAGTCATATGATAAAAGGTAAATAACCTCTATCATTTCATTTCCTATAATAAGAAATTATTTGATAATATAATTTAAGTATATCAAATTATTAATTCATAAATTTTAGATTTCAAAAAATACATTTTTGAAAAAGTTATTTGTATAATATGTATTTTTTTTCCAGATACTGTTTCATTATTCAGTAAAAATAGTTATCAGACTTAAAAAGTCATTACTTGGGGCATTTGGTAGAGAAGGTTAAATTTTAGGTAAAATTAACATTACCATTCATTCTCTTCTTTTTAACCTATCTTCTTCTGACTAATTTGTTTTCTAATTAAATGAATATGTCAACTTAGCTTTAATGAGTCAAATGAGAACTGTGCCTGACAGCTTCTGTGCCTCAAGAATACAGAAGGATTAATGTATCAAGTTTACTTCCAAGCATATGAAGCAAAGCATCTGAGACAATAAGATAATTTCAATGTAAAATGAGCCCAGCAACAGGCCCTAGATGACTGGGCAGCAGGAAGTCTCACTGAAGAAAGAAAGGCAAAGGATTGATGAATCATTTCTGAAAGATCAGTGTTATTACAAATGAAAATGGGGTTATGGAGACCACTGTCACTGAGAAACTTTGAGTATATCACAATTTTGGTGGATGGGTATTTGTTTTGGTTATGATTTATGTAGTATGTAAAATATAATTTATAAAATACAAATCTCTCTGTTGACTGAAAGAGAGAATCAAACATGCTTAGAACAAGAAAGAACCTCGGGAGGGATTAGTACATCCCATGATGTGGAGAAACCTATTCTGTAAGTCTCTTAAGCTCTCTTATGTCATTTTAGAATGATTCAGTTATTAAATCTTTCCTTACACTGTAAGGAAGAATCTGTCCCCCTGTGTCATCCATTGATGGATTTTGTAATTTGAGACTTTGCTGAATTTATTTATCACTTTGAGAAGTCCTTTAGTGGAGTCTGCGGGCGTTTCTAGATATAAGATTGTATCATCATCAAAATGACTGTTTGACTCCTCATTTCTGATTTGGATGTACTTCGTCTCTTTCTCTTGCCTGATTGCTCTGGCCAAGACTTCCAGTACTGTGTTGAAAAGAAGTGGTGACAGTGGGCATCCTTGTCGTGGTCCAGTTCTTAGTGAAATTGAACCATGTTCAAGTTTTCCATTCAATATGATGTTTCATGCTATTGTTTAGTCATATATGGCTTTTACAATTCTGAGATACTTAGCTTCTATGCCTAGTTTTTTTTTTTTTATAATTTTATTGAATCATAATTGTGCACATTGGTGCAATCATAGGGCACAATGTGCTTCATATACATTCAGAAATGTTTTGATCGTACTGTTACAGATAGCCTTCGTGGCATTTTCTTGATCACTCTATAAAGACATTGATACTCTACCTTTAATAAGTTTCACCAGTACCCTGCTAAGATGCACGTAGGTGTATTCCCACTAATTGCCCTCCCTCCACCCATCCTCCCCCCTGCTTGATCTTTAAGTTTTGTAGATTGTTGCTGTGCAGGGCACAGAGTGGGAGTGACCAAACCTCCTCATTCAGTAATATTCTGATTCTAAACTTTTGTTGAACCTTAAAGAAACATGCATTTCCCATACTACATTTTTTTATTGTAGGCGTGTATGAAGATTGCAATTATTTATCAGGGGGGAACTGCCACAAATATTCCATTGGAAGTTAGTCAAACATTTACAGCATTAACTTGTAAATGGAGTTTCTGGCAACATGTAAATATGTTTTCCATTAGTGTTGAATAAGGCTCTCCCTCACATCAGAGGAAACACAGTTCTGAATTTGTGCTGCTTAATCTGATTGAATAAGAACATTACAAGAAGGCTCAGTGGATAGCTTGGAAGTGGCAATGTGTTGCTTATGGAAAGCAGCTTGTAAGTTTATCCAGGTGAGCCATTTTTACAGGTAGAGTACAGTCATTATAAGTTTAAAAGCTTCAGAGAGTAGGCAGACATTAGAGAAAATCAAGCAGTTAATAGACTTTTATCTAATGCTCCAGTTGTTATTTATGTAATGATTTGCTTATTTATACAAAAAGCAAAGATTTACTTTATTCAGAAGGAAAACAATCTCTCCCTCTCTCTTTCTCATTTCTATTAAGTAATAGGTAATAAATAAATGAGATCATGTCAACATTCATATATGCTAATTATCTATTGCCTGAGAGAGGTTTTTGTTTTGAGCCTCCACAAACTCAATCCATTCCTTAATGAAAGGGGCTTTCAAAGACTGGCTGCTTGAAGTGTCGCTTGATGAATTTACATGACTCCATGGGTTTGCCAGTTGGGTGTGAGTGCTTTTTATCAGGTGTGTCAATAAACACATTTGTCAAACTTGTAATTAAAATGTCAATGGAATAGATACATATGTGTAAACGTTCAGTTCACTGTGCATTATCAGGTACTGGAATCACTATTTTGCCTGGTTTGAGCTATAGTGATTGGATCAATGGACACTTTGGAACATAAGCAAATCAAATCACTAACATCATTAGATTTGGAAGAGGCAAGGTGATTCTATAAAGTGAAGCGCTTTCTCCCTCATTTCAATCATCTTTAAATCATAGTATAATATGCCCTTGGAACTACGTTGTGTTTATTTTTTTAATTTAATTTTTATTAAATCATAACTGCACATTTATAGGATATAAGGTGATGGTTTGGTATCCAATGTGGAATGCTTAAACGAAACTGATTAACATAACCATCACTTCACTGGACTTATTTTTTGTGGTGAGATGTTTAAAATATACTGTTAGTTATTTTGAAATGTATTGTTGTCTTGTGCACATTAGGTGAGATCCCACCAAATACCCTCCCTCCACTCACTCCCCTTTACTCCTCCCTTCCCCCCGCCTCCTTCTTTATGGACTATATTTGTGTTTTATTATTTGTATGAATGTATAAATGATTGTGTATAGGATTCACATAGTATTGAGTACACTGGATGTTTTGTTTTTTATTCTTAAGATCCTTTACTAAGAAGAATATGTTTCAACTCTATCCAGGTAAATATAAAAGATGTAAACGCTCCATCTTTTTATGACTGCATATTATTCCATGGTATACATATACCATGACTTGTTAATCCATTCATGGGTTGATGGGCATTTAGGTTGCTCCCACAATTTGGCAATTATGAATTGGGCTGCAATAAACATTCTGGTGTAAATGTCTTGTGTGTAAAATGATTTTTATCTATCTGGGTAGATGCCTAGTAATGAAATTTCAGTATCAAACAGTAGGTCATTACCAGCCCACTCACCACTGGGTGAGAGATGCCCATGACAGCATCAGAGATAACCTGACCCCCCCTTTCATGGACCAGATTCAACTCCTGTTTCTATACTTCTTGCAAGTGCAATGGGTCATACACTTTCAGAAAGCTTTCAGGAGTATCTCTGATCTTGCTGTGGAAGGTTTTTATAAACTAATTCCAAAGCTACATTGTACATTAACCAAGAAGTCACTCATTCTCTGTTTTATCTTGAAATCTTTCCATCTGTGTTGGCTGTGAAGTAAAATGGTATTCTTGTTACAAACATGGGCCCTGGATTTGAATCCAAAAATTACTAGCTGTGTTTTCTGGTGAGTTATTTGGTTTCCTGGAGCCCTAACTTCCAACTCTGTATAATTATGGTGCCCGCAGTAGTGTTCTGGTGAGCAATAATGACAGTCTGGTTGGCAGTATTCAGCACAGAGCCAAACAGATAGTAAGCACTTGGCCAATGGTAAATATTCTGTCTCTTCTTTCCCCATGTCCTCAAACCCAGCTCACCAAACAGCATCTTAAATATGCATCACAAGATAACAAAGGCAGTATGCCATTATCTTAGGTTGTTTTCTGCTACTATAACAGAATATCAAAGACAGGGTAATTTATAAGAAAGAAATTTATTTCTCATAGGTTTGGAGGCTAAGAATTGCAAGAGCATGGTGAGGCCCTTTGTGCTATGTTGTTCCATGACAAAAAACAGGGCAGCAAGCAAACAAGTGAGGCAGGGAGAGACTCATAAGAGCAGAAAAGCAGAAGCTACCTGGCCTTCTTAAGACTTAACTCCAGGGCAGCGCCTGTGGCTCAAGGAATAGGGCACCAGCCCCATATACCAGAGGTGGCAAGTTCAAGACCAGGCACCGGCTAAAACTGCAGAAAAAAAAAAAAGACTTAACTCCAGAACTGTCAGGTGTTACTTCTGCTTCCTACTCTTGGTTAAAGTGTCCAAAGCCAGATTCATTGTGAGAGGGGCGTTCACAAAAGTGTGAATATGTGACTACCAGGAGGCAGAACTCATTAGGGCAGCGGTTCACAGCAGTTCTCTGTGGGTCGCAATGAACAGGAGCTGTGTTAAAGGGTCACAGCATTAGGAAGGTTGAGAACCACTGCATTAGGGCTATCTTAACAGATTAGCTACTATGTGCTCTAATGACGAGAAGATTCCAAATAGCCAAAGTAATCTGAAGAAAAAGAACAAAAGTAGAGACATCCAACTGCCTCACTTCAAAATATACTCTATAAAAGCTAAAGCAGCCACAACAGCATGGTGAGGGCCTAGAAACAGACATATAGACCAACAGAATAGAGAACCCAGAAATAAATCCATGTATTTAGCGCCAACTCACTTCCAACAAAGGTGCCAAGAATACACACTGTTCCTGCAGGACTGTCTCTTCACTAAATGGTCCTGAGAAAACAGGATGTCTGTATAAAAACTAAACCCCTGTCTCTCCCCATATCCAAAAATCAAATAAAAATACATTAAAGACATATATAAGACCTGAAACTATAAAAATACTACAAAACCAGTATTGAAATGCTTCAGGACAGTGGTTTGTGCAAAGATATCTTGAGTGAGACTTCAAAAATACAGACAACCAAAGCAAAAATTGACGAATGGGACTGCAGCAAGGTAAGAAGTTTCCTCACAGACCAGGAAACAATCAACAGAGTGAAAAGACAACGTACAGAAGTGCAGAACAAGCTATGCAACCAATAAGAACTAATAACAAGAGTATACGATGAAATCAAACAACTCAACAGCAAAATATCCAAACAAAAAAGGGGCCTAAAGATCTGAATAGACATTTTTCAAAAGAAGGCATGCAAATGGCCAACAGATAAATGAAAGAAATGATTAGGAATCATCAGGTAAATGCAAATCAAAACCATAGTAAATTTTCATTTTTCCAATTAAAATGGCTATTATCAAACAGAAGATAATAAATGCTGACAAGAATAAGGGGGAAAGGAGGAAGCTTTCCCACTGATGGTGGGAATGTAAATTAGTATAGCCACTATGGAAAGCAGTATGGAGTTTTTTCAAAAGACTAAAGGTCTTTCAGTCTTAGTATAAGATTCAGTACTTCTACTTCTAGGTGTATATCTAAAAGAAAGGAAATTAATCAAAGAAATATCAGCACTCCTATGTTCATTGCAGAACTATTCACAATAGCCAAGATATAGAATCAACCTAAGTATCCATCAACAGACATAAAAAGAAAGAAAGAACATGTGGTGTATGTATATACAATAAAAGAGTATTCACACATAAGAGAGAATGAAATCATGTCACTAGCAGCAACATAGATGGGTCTGGAGGCCATTATGCTAAGTGAAATAAGCCAAGCACAGACGGACAACTATTCCACGTTCTCACTCAGAGGGGAAGCTATACAAACTGGTACACCATAGGTGGTGAACAAAATGATGGTTAATAGTGGTTGGAAAGGGTAGTGGGGAGGAGAGAATGAAGAGAGGCTGCTTCCTAGGTACAAATATACAGTTAGATAGAAGGAATATCTTCTAGTATTATAGTACAATAGAATGACTATAGTTAATAGTAACTCATTGCATATTTCAAAATAGCTAGAAGAAAAGATTTGGAATGTTAACAAAACAAAGAAATGGTATATATTTGAGGTAATGAATATCTCAATTATCCAATTTTTAATATTACATACTGTATGCTTGTATTAAAGTATCACATGTACCCCACGCTATCTAGAACTATTGTAAAACATGAAGAAAGAATAAAAGCAGTGCTCAATCTTGTGTGTTATCATATAACACATTTAAACATGAGTAGAGACACACAAACTTTGATCCCAAAGCAAGAGTCTGGGTACAATTATCAAAATTCAGGAACATGTGTATAAGCCTTATGGTAAGAGGTGGGAAGTGGGTAGTGTATGTAAGCGAAACGTATCAACGGGTTGGGGCCTGGGGTTGGGAAATGATACAAGACATCTGCAAATTATATATAAATGCTACTCAAGAAAAAATATGTGGTGGGAAAATTCATACTAGCTTCTGACTTTTCTATTCTCCTTATGAGAATTAATTCAAAATTCAAGAGAAGAGTGAAGTAATGGCTAGGTAAAGAACCAATGTTTGTGAAGGAAACATTTATTATCATTTCAAGTAGTAAAGATTGCTATCTCTTGCTGTAAATTTGATCATTTGCTGGTCTTGAATAAGCTTGAATTCTTGTGTTGCTGCAAATATAGACTGTTTGTTTATGATACCTTAGCCATAGGCAGGAGATTTCAAATTTCTAATTACCTGAAATTGCTCCTTACTTGTTTTTTTCTTTTTGTTCTTGTATGTGCAAAAAAGTGTGAACAGTGAAAAATGACCTTGAGGGCTCCTGGAATGACTCTTGCAGATGACCTTCAAGTGAATACGCCATAATCAGCGACACTTCTCTGGTGTGTCTCATGACCAGCGTATCTCCTACAGAGATGGTCTGTTCTCATTGCTACTTTTTAAAAATGCAGCTCTCCCCAAATTGATTGTGAGCTTTCAGAGCATAAAGTGATTTCATTCCCTTCTTTATTCATGTATTTATAATATTGTGTGTGTGTATTTACTGACTTATTATCAAAAAAACAAAATTTATATTATTTAGCTATCTATTTCATTTAACTTTTCTTATCTAATTATGTTCCAGGTATTATTTGTTCACTCAGTGATAGAGTTACTGTTTCCTCTTTGATAAGAAATTTTAAAATGTGTTGTAATTTAAATGTTGAGCTGAGAAACCAGAGTCTTTCCATTTTCTCTTATGTAATATGTGTCTATGTGATCTTTCAATGTAAGATCCATGCAGGTGTTCGCAAGCTGTTATCAAGCCAAAAGCTACAGTCAAAATTACTGAAACAGAAAAAAGTATTATAACAAAATCGCAGTGACAGTAATGTTCACATTCCATGAAAGTAATGTCATACCTTCCTTGGCATGTACATTTCCTGATGTTACCCTTATTTCAGGATGAGATGAATTTTAACCTCCTCCCACTCAAACCTACACATCTATTTCAATTAAAAGTAAATCTCAGTTCAATGGAGGTCATATAGCAGGATATTATTTAATTGCCTTCCTATCATTGACTATGGCTGGTATTTTCCAACATAGTTAGAAGCAATGATATAAACTCTACCCCTCAATGAGATTCATGACTTGGCATTTCAGAATTTCTGTTATTTTTTCCTCTTGGCTGAACTGATTATATAGTTAATTTTCTTTTTAGAAGTTCTCATTTTCCGTTTGATTCTAGAGAAAAAACATATGCTTGTATGAATTTTGTGCATTTTTTGTAGTGCAACCTTCCCAGATAGTGGATTCTGATTATACATAGGCTACATAACTTTCATTGCTTTTGGGCTGTTTTACAACTCTTCACATTTTAGGTAGCAATGAAAATAGTTTTTGTTGATAGTGAAACAAATAATTTCATCCCATGGAGGAACAACTTCACCCTCTCTGTGGAAAAAACAATTTTGCATCCATGGGTAAATACATGTAAATATTCCTAGTTTATGAAATGTGCCTAGGTTTGGATTTTTTTTGTTTAATAATGAATTAAATAAAATCACTGTCATGTGTTCATTTTACATTGATGTAAGAATCATGATTTGTCTTTAAAAAAGATTTTTCTTTGACAATTCAAGGTGTCTCTACAACGGAGCTAAAGGAGGAATCGCTTTTTACTGTATTCCATTTCATTCACTAACATTTAGAAGTAAGTAAGAGCTTCTTTGGCTTCTGTCCTGAGGGCTTTGGTACTACAATGTATTTTAAGTGATGAATACCAATGTCTTTCCAGCCAGTCCTCTAATCATCAGTTGCAGTATATTTAATAAGTCATAGTAGCAAAGAGTATGGTCAAATAGAGATGTGGCTGCAGGTAGAGTTTAGAGCTCAGATGGTAAGGTAAATATTTCAGGTATCAAAAAACGCAGAGACAAAGATGCCACTAATTAGGGAACCAGTCTTTATAAACAGCTTCATAACCATATGACTCTCAAAGTAAAATTTTGTTCCTGTGTTTTTCTTACTATAAGTTTCATTATGGTTGTTAAATTCAAATGTCAGTTCTTCATAGGATTCTCCTTTACAGTGGAGCTTTGTTTGTTTACAAAAATGTTTGGGGAATGATTCATCCTTTTTGTAAATGTTGTTGGTCATTTAATGCCTCTTAAATCTACTTTTCTAGTTAAATAAAGATCAGGGTCTTCAAGTTGATCAACATTTAGGTATCCAAGAAGAAGTATTAGTGAGTTTTCTTTTTTCTTGTTTTTTTTACTAGTGAGTTTTTAAATATTTCCATTCATTTTTTTTCTGTTTTCCAGGAGAGAAAACAGAGCCTAAAGGAATTCAAAAAGCCACTCTTTCGAATTTCATAATAAATTGCTTTCGCTGTGTGTATATTTGTGTTCTGTGCACTTTGGCGGTCTTTCCCCACAGGAAACAAAGACAAGGGAGTCACATAGCTGGTTTATATTCAGAATGTTAATATTAAGGACCATATTAAAAAGTATTTTGTTCTGGTGGAACTCTTTAGGAAAAGCTTTCTATGTGCATTTTTTTTTTAATTGTTGGGGATTCATTGAGAGTACAAAGAACGAAGTTACATTGATTGCATTTGTCAGGTAAAGTCCCTCTTATAATTGTGTCTTGCCCCCAAAAGGTGTGTCACACGTCTTTCTTGTGCATTTTAAAGGAAGGCAAGCTTAGCCTTCGTGAAGCACTCCCATTTCTATAACAGTCATGTGAGGTAGGAAAACTACTTAATGCTAGAACTACTGAAAATTATTTGGTAATGTTAAAAAAGTCACTTTGCAGAATAAAAAATGAACTTGACTACAAAATTCAGTTTTGATATTATCAAGACTTTGAGATCTTGGCATTTATCATGTGAATTTCATAATGACTAACTTAACTTCCTTTTACTGAAGCAGAATCATAAAAACAGTGAAAAAAAGGCACTAATAGTGATCAGGCCCTGACTGCAAAGTAGGCACAAATTAGCAATTTATTTTCAGTTGCCTTTTGCTGTTTTAAATTTAGTTTTCAAAACTTTTATAGATTTAAGGGGAACAGTGCAGTTTTGTTACATGGATGTATTGTGCGGTGGGTGATGTCGAGCTTTTAGTGAACCCATCACCTTAATAGTATACAATGTATCCAGTAGGTCAATTTTCATCCTTCACACCCTCCCGCTGCCCACTTTTTGGAATTTCCATTATCTACTAGTCCACTGCATATGGCCATGCATACCCGTTGTTTAGCTCCCACTTATAAGCCAGAGCTTGTATTTGATTTTCTGTTCCAGAATTACCTTATTTAGAATAATGGCCCCACTTCCTTCCAAGCTGCTGCAAAGGACATCATTTTACCCTTTAGGACTGAGCAATCTTTCATGGTGTGTATGTTCTTTAGCCAGGCCATGTCTGATGCACACTTACATTGATTCCACGCATTTGCATTTGTGAACAGTCCTCCATTCAGTCGCAGGAAGCCTAATTTATCAGGACACAAAGTTTGTGGCTGACGGTTCTTTCCTTTGAGAATAGTGAAAATAGAACGCCGATCTCTCCTGGCTTATAGGGTTTCTGCTGAGAAGTCAGCTGTTCGTTCAATGGGCATTCATTTACAGGTTATTAACTGTTCATCTCTTGCTGCTGTAACCTTTTTTTTTCCTTCCTGGTACCATCAATCTAATGACTGCGTGCCTCAGTGAATCCGTCCTGCAGTGTATCTTCCTGGTGCTCACTGAGACTCTCGTATCTGATGCCTAAATCTCTTGTAAGGGCAGGAAAGTTTCCCTCAATTATTCCTTCAAATAGCTTTTCTATTTTCCTTACTTTTTATTCTTCTCCCTTAGGGCTATCTATGACTCATTGGCTTGGACAATTTGCATAATCCCATATTTCTCAAAGGCTTCACTTTTTAATTTTTTAATCTTTTTTTTCTTTTTTAACTTCAACGGATTATGGTGGTGCACAAGTTTTTGGTTACATGGATTGCTTTTGGACTGCTTAAGTCAGGGTTATGCATGTAAGTGTGAGCATCACCCAGATCGTGCTCTCTGTACCCATTAAGTAGGATTCCGCCTGTCCTTCTCCCCTTTCCCCTGCTTTTCTACTGAGTTTTACTTTCCCCCGTGCTCAGGGGATTTTCTGATCAAATGACTTCTTTTCCTTTGGGTATATAGCCAGGTGTGGGATTGCTGGATCACATGGTAGGTCTACTTTTAGTTTTCCAGAGAATCTCCATGCTTTTTTCCATTGAGGCTGAACTAATTTTCAGCTCCCTTACAGCATATGAGTCTTTCTTTCTCTCTGCATCCATCTCGACATATATTGCTTTTAGACTTTTTAATTATAAGGCATTCTAATGGGCATAAGCTGATATCTCCTTGTAGTTTTAATTTGCATTTTTGTGATCATTTGTGATGTTGAGCATTTTCTCATATGTTTATTGACCATGTTTTTATCTTCCTTTGAAAAATTTCTATTCATGTCTTTTGCCCACTTGTTAATGGGAATGTTTGCTTTTCTTTTGCTGTTTGCTTGAGTTCTTTGTAGATTCTGGTTATTAGCCCTTTACATGTTTCAGATCTATAGCTTGCAAATATTTTCTCCCATTCTGTAGGTTGTCTATCTATTTGCTCCTTTGACTGTTTTCTTAGTTATGCTGAAGCTTTTAAATTTAATAAAATTTATTAATTTTTTAAATAAATTATTTGTTTAGGCCAATATGTAACAGAGTTTTTTCTACATTTTCAATTCTTATGGTCTCATGTCTTCTATTTAAGGTTTATCCATCTTGATTTAATTTTTGTGAGGGGTGAGAGATGTGTATCTTATAAAGTTCTTACTTTATTTTTATCTGACTGAGTTAATTTAAAAAACCTGTCTTTAACTCTGAAATTCTTTCTTCTTCTTGGTATGTTGTATTGTTTGAGATTCTAACTGCATTTGAAATTATTTCAATAAGGTTTTTATTGCCAGAAGTTCTAGGTTTTTTTTTAATTACTATCTTTTTAGAAGACTCTCTGTTCATATATTTAATTTTTTTTCTGGTTTTCTTGTGTTGTTTTAACTTTCTCTTAGATCTCCTTGAGTTTCCTTACAATATATAATTTAAATTGCTTACCTATCATTTCAGAATTTTCATTTTGTTTGGGATTCATTGCCAGAAAGGTAGTATGGTCCTTTTAGGGTCTTGAAATTATTTACAATCTATTCACCTTATTCATGAAATAAGATGGTCAATTGAGATAACATTAGAGACACTTTAACTCAATTATTCCATAGTTCTATGTTTTCAAATTTGATGACATCATTTTCATCTGCTAATTTTTCAGTCTCCACAACAATTACCAAGCAGTAAATGAGTAATATTACCTAGAGATGATAAAGTCCTTTAAGGATATATAAATTCTTTTGGAGTGGGAAGAAAAAATAATGAGTAGGTATATAGGAAGAAAGAAAAATATATTTATTTCTTTTCAATCTCTTTTGTAACAAAGCCTCATCATGAGGACTGCTTTTGAGGAAAATGAATAAGTGAAAATAATAGCCTATCTGTGCTCTTAAATGTTATTTTTATTATGACTAACAACTTTTCAAAAAAGCTTTTCTTGTCCAAGCAAAACAAAATTAAACTAAACAAGGCAACAAAATAAAACAAAAACTTGTTTCCCAATTATTCCCCCTTAAAGTGGGTGGCTTCACCTTAGAAAGTAAACGTATTTAATTCTTGAAGTTAGCATTAATGAAATATAACTTTTGCTTCCTGCTTGGAAAATTATCATATTATGTAATGATTATAGCGGAGGTATTTCTGTTTGATCCTAATTAGCTATCATTATTAAAAACAAAAGCAAAAATATAATCATTTGTCTGCTGCGAACATTTAGAAATAGAAATGATCAAGAACAAGAAAATAGACAAAGCATTTATTATTATGCCAACCAAATATAAATAGTGCCTTTTTAAAAAATTATGCACAAAGGGGAGTTTATTATACTTGAATAGATAAAATTTTTAACTTCCTTTTTCTACTTCTTACAACTGGAGTCTTTTATGCCATTAAATATTATTGCACTATCCAGGCACATCTTATTTATTGTACTTTGCTTTATTGTGCTTTCAGACATGTTTTTTACTAAGTGAATGTTTGTGGCAACTTGCCTGGAGCAAGTCTAGTTGGT
Source organism: Arctocebus calabarensis (assembly GCA_963573935.1). NCBI lineage: Eukaryota > Metazoa > Chordata > Mammalia > Primates > Lorisidae > Arctocebus > Arctocebus calabarensis. Next base: position 67,140 of record CAUYON010110977.1, on the reverse strand, counting down.
ATCATTTCTCCTATGATTTTACTTCATATCTCTGGGTAACATTTTGATTATTTTTGCGATATTTCAAACTTATTCATTATTATATCTGATATGGAGATCTGTGTTCGCTGATCTTTCATGTTACTATTGCAGTTATTTCATGGCACCATGTCCACCACGTATAAGATAGAGGCGATTTCCTCATCTCCCTCCCTTCCCTCAGGCCTCCCTAAACCTTAAGACACAATAGTAAAAACCTAAAATGACCTCAAAGTGTTTAAGTGAAAGGAAGTATCACATGCCTCTCACTTGAAATAAAAATCTATAAATGATTAATCTTAGTGAGGAAGAGATGCTGAAAGCTTAGGCACACCAAAAACTAGGCCTGTTACAGTAAACATTAAGCCTTGTTGAGAATACAAAGAACAAGTTCTTGAAGAAAATTAAAAGTGCTACTCCAATGAGCACAAAAATGAAAAGAAAGACAAGCAGCCTTGTTAAGATGGAAAGAATTTTAATCGTCTGAATGGAAGATCAGAGCAGTCACAACATTTTCTTAAGCAAAAGACTAATCCTGAGCAAGTCTCTTACTCTCTCCTACTCTTTGAAAGCTGAAAAGGGAAGGGAGTTACAGAGGGAAAGTTTCAAGCTGGAAGATAATTCACATAAATTGGGAATATAAATTTACAAAAGAAGCTATCCCCATAGCACAGAAGGGTGAGGTGAAGCGGCACCTCCTGAAACAGAGTGGTAGCAAGTTCTAGGGCTGGGAACCTGCAGCCTTCTGATTTCAAGAGCATTCTTTTTAAGCACCAGAGAAGGCAAGATAAACTTTATCTTTGCTGCACCCATCTTCATAAAAGAATTTCTTCTGTAAAGTTTGGATTCAGTCAAAAGGCTGCAGGTAAGGACCTAGAAGGATGTGCGTGACCTTAAGGCGGCAGGTTCCTCATTCCTGGTCTAGAAGCTGGAAAGGCATTGAAATGCTTTCTTCACTTTAGCTTCCCGAAGGGAATGGAGCCATGGTGAAACCTTTTGTTCAATATGGCGAGAACTATGTCAAACGCCAAACCACGGAACTGTAATATAATAAATTTGTGTAATTTCAAACCACTAAGTTCATGGTAATTTAACGTGACACCAGTAGAAAACATATACTCTAGTAAATGTGGGCAAATTTGGGCCAGAAGTGATAGATACAAAATATATTTTATGTGTAACATAAGTTTCAAATATGATATTCAGAATAATCCCAATTTATTGACTATAATGATTACTCTATAGGTATACAAAAGTATTGGTGCTAAGGTGGTTAACTGATGATGTTTGTTCTACTATTCATTCTGAGATCTAATTGAAAGAGGTACACATACAAAAGTGACCAGGTACAGGAAAAACAAAGGCAATTCGTAATTTCGAGAAAAACTAAAGTTTGGCCATATAAAACTAGAATAAATCAATATACTTAGAATAATGAAAAATTATTATGGTCACAAAAATGTAACAAAAGAAGATGGATTTAGTTAAATTTATATTAAAAATGAGAGATGCATTTAAAACCTTATTAAAAAATAAATTGGAGGTGAAACTGTTGGGTTAGGTTTAATGATAAAATAAAATATTTTAGGCACATATAGGGATAGAATTTCCTGAGAATATTATACTTCCTTCAAGTAATAAAATAATACATGTTGTTTTGAGAATAAAACAAGTAATGCTGAGTCCTAATAGAGGACAGCATGCTCCTGACATACGCCCCTATCCTGTAGGTCTAAGTATCCCCACTTTCACTAGCTTTTGCTTGTTCTTGAGATGGTAAAGGTAATTCAAAAAATCATCTATGTACCACCATTTTTTAGACCAACAACTTTGTAGAGTTAATTTTTATTCTGTTTAATGAGATTGGACTTGCCTTTCAATACGTTACCTGTTAGTCGATTCAGGCAGTAGATCCTCATACACTGCAACTTGTCAACAGAATATTCTGAGCACAGTCATCCTTCTCCATGTTCTGTTTCTCAGGACAGACGTGGTAGCTTTTAAAGCATTTGTGAAATATTTTATACATGGATTATGACTCCCTCTTTGCTGGAGATTTTTTATTTATTTTCTTATATCGAGATATTAAGGGGATACAAGTATTTTTGGTTACATGGATTGTTTTTGCAACACTTCAGTCCTACTTATAAGTGTGCTCATCATAAAAATAGTGTTCCTTGTATCCATTAGGTAGGTTTTTGCCTCTATTCTTCATATTTCCACTGAGTTTCACATCCCTCTCTGCACATGTGTGCTCATTGGTTAGTTCCAATTTTGTAGTAAGTATGTGTGGTGTTTGTTTTTCCATTCTGTAGATACTTTGCTTAGGTAATGGTTTCCAGTTCCATCCAAATTGCTGTAAAAAGAATTAATTCATCCTTCTTATGGATGAGTAGCATTCCATGGTATATAAATACCATATTTTATTTGTCCCACTCATGACCTGATGGTCATTTGGGTTGATTTCATGTCTTTCCAATGGTGACAAGTGCTGCCATAAGCATTTGCGTGCAGGTATCTTTTTGATAAAATGATTCGTTTGTCTTTGGGTAGATAGCCAGTCATGGGATTGCTGGATTAAAGGGTAGATCTACTTTTAATTAGATTGCTTTACAAAATCTCATGCTGCTAACATGTGTCACTCAACAAATCTCTGTCTAAATTTAGCTATCTTGATCTCTACACTACATTGCCTTCCCTGCCTAACACCCATCTACTCAATAAAATTTCCTTGCAATTATATACATTTATGTTTTTTATATTTATTTATTTATTGTTGAGATAGAGTCTCTGTTGCCCTAAATTCAAACTCTTGGGGTCAAGGGATTCTCTTGCCTCAGCTTCCCAAGTAGCTGGAACTATAGATGCTCGCTACAACTCCCAGCTAGTTTTCCATTTTTAGTAGAGATGGAGTCTTGCTTTTGCTCAAACTGGTCTCTAACTACTGAGCTCAGGCAATCTACCTGCCTCTGCTTTCCAGAGTGCTAGGATTACAGGCATGAGCCACAATGCCCACCCCTATATACATTTATGTTCAGCTCAATTGTATACAATTCTCTTATCAAAATTAGGCTCAGACCGTCCTAAAAGTCTTTTCAGAGAAAATAAAATCCATAAAATTAAAAATTAAAAACCACTCACCCAGTTATACCAGGTCAGACAATTAAGTTCAGAAATTCAACCTAGAAAAAGTGCTACATTCCTCATTGCTGAATATGATTATAGTCAACTTTGAAGTATTCCATTTGGGAAACTATGTCCTCGGGCCATATTTTTCTGGAATGCCATCAGAGGTATCATCCTAGGAGGCCTGACTGTTGAGTTCATGAACTCATCTAGAAAAAGTACTTTGAAGTGGGACTAGACACTAGTGGAGGTGCTCAGCTTCCCAAGGGGAGGACTTTGAAGGTGACTATAGTGATATTCAGCAGTGAGGTATACAGCACTTTTCCTGGGATGAGTTCCTGAACTTAATTGTCTGACCTGTTATACAACAGCTCTGATAGCCATTGTGAGAAAAGAGTTCCAAAATTGCTTTGAAGGGTGGGTAGGTGCTGGCCTCCGGGCATAGTTTTCCAAAGGGAGCACGTGAAGGTGACTGTCGTGATACTCAGCAGCAAGGGATGTAGCATTTTTTCTAGGATGAGTTTGCATTAAGTGTCCAACCTTGTAGTTATGACTAGACATCCATGTTGAATAGACTCCTGCTGTCTTCTTTGGTTAAAATGTTGGTATCTAGATTTAACATAAACCATCTCTTTACAGAAACTTATGAAGAAGAGTTAATTCTTTCTGGGTATATGCTTGCATTGTGTTTATTATTATAAAGTCCTTCACTCACAGAAAAAAATCCTCTGAGTGCAGGCATATCAACTCAACCACCAAGATCCCTGTCCTATTTAAAAAATGCAAAAAAATTCTGATGTGAAAATACATGGAACATCTTCAGTTCCTTTTTTTTTTTTTTTACTGGTTCTTTCAAGCTGATATGTATTGTCCATTGTACTCTGTGTTGTCTTAAAAACTGGTTTCATTCAAATCATTGTGCTGGCACAGTTAGTGCCACGTCAGCAGCAATACAGCCCGCTGTTCTACTGTATAGAAGGCTGCCCCTAGGTTTCAGGACCATTTTCTTCTGAAGATTTTTCTCTCACTGAGTAAGAAAAATGAGTTCTTGCTGTTTGTTTTGTTGGAAAGTAAAAAAAGTCCCAAATGATTGTTAGATGCCAAGTATGCCATTTAAATACGGCTTTATATGAATAGCTGTCCCTGGGACTTTATGTCACATCTGGAGATGCCCTTCTGCTGACCTAGAGCTTCTCCTCTGGAAGTTTTTTTGAACATTGCAGCCAAAGGTCATTACAAATATTTTTCTTTTATGCAGAGGATATTTTTCCTTTAAACTTTGTATTCCCCCTGAAAATTAAGGGGCAAAATTATTTCTTTTGTTGTGGGAATAATAGGATTTTTTTGTTGTTTTCTGCTGCTTAACTTTTTGTTATAACTCAGCTAAAATTCATTTGTGACATAAGGAATAGATATCTTTGTTTTTCCCTTGAGTGTTATACAGAATATTCTTTATTATTTTGGACAAGAAGAAAGGTAAAAGAAGAGGACCATGAATATCGCTGGAATGGGAAAAAGTTCTGAGCAATGATTTTCAATGTATACAATTAATTCCATTAAAGTGTGTCTGGAGCCCAAGTTTTCAAGTGTCTGCCTCTTTCTTCATTTTCCTTCTCTGTGGAGAATTTCACTATTCATTCATCTCTATGTGTTAAAATGATGGATCTTAGGAGTTCACAGTGCTTTTCAGGTTAAGAACCTTCTACCCAGATGTCACATGTCACTTCTGACACCACTTGTCAGGGCCCAGGACTGGCCAGGTCTCAGGCCCAGCTTAACTAAGTTCCGGACGCGGACTGCTAAATTACCTTGCTCTGGTATAGTTTCTCTTAGTTGCCTGAGGGCTATCTATTTCAGAAAGAGAGAGAGGAGAGAGAGAGAGAAACAGAGAGAGAGAGAGAGTCTTAGAGAGTACAGCAGTCTTCTTAGAATAGATAGATCTTAGTCTTTAGCGGAGCTTGGTAATCTTCAGCAGAGAGACTCCGTGCTAGCGTTCTGCAGGCAGGAGAGGAGACAGAGTCAGAGTAAGCGAGTCTGTGATAGAATGTGCATGCTCCTTGACTGCCTTCTCCTCCAGCCTAATATAAGGCTAATCTCGTGCTTCTCAACACCACAGGTGTAGAGACTGCCAATTCACCACTGCTCTCATCCCTCTCCATGCCCTTTCTACCCAGGTGTTCCATTATTGAGCTATACAGGTATTTCTTATAACTCTCACTCCTCCTAGCCATAGGCTATATGGGCTGCAACACCCACAAGTACAGTTAAGATGCGTCTTATTAACTGGTGACTAGCAAATGGATTTTTTGGTATTTTAAGAACTGTTCATTATTGGTCCAGTTAGTCATAACCAGGATTATAAGCTCATAAGTCACTCTGAATTGACACTTTTAGGACCCATGGGTAGGGCAGACGTGCTTACATGACATAATTGTTAGGAACTGTGACCTGCCAAAGAGATAGAGTACTTGTTTTGAGAAGGCTACCTTTTAGACAGCTGTTAAATTTATCATTCATTTCATTTGTATATATGAATATATATTTCTATATGGACATTCATCTTTCTTATTTGTCTTCATCATACCTTTAAGGCATTTTGACTCATTTTTATTTAAGTCCTTTCAGTTTCATTAAAAACAGTTGCTTAAGATCCTTGTTTTCTCTTAGTCTTATGCTCTTTGTCCCTTCTGCCTGACACTGGCTGCAGTATTTGTCTCCGACAGACGTCCCTTGGCCTAGAGATGGTTCTCAGACTTTGTGGCTTTACCTTTAACTCCTGTTCCTCTGGTTTCTCCTTCTGCTTGCTGCCTCTGTCAGAATGCTTTATTTTAGTTTTTGCAGTTTCCAAGATCCAAACATTAGTACTCAATCACTTGGGGAGTAACCTGATGTTTTCCAAGGTTCCAAACCTGGTTAGATTATTCACGTGACTATATATGTTCAAATAACTTCTGCGACTCTCCTAGGAGGGCTAATGAAAGAACTCTTAATGATAGAAGCAGTAGTTTCCCATTATTTTGTTGGCTGTGGCTAAAAAGTAGAATTTTTTTCATATCTATGTTCTGGCACAGATAAATGAAAATAAAATCAGCATTTATTAGTAAAAAGATGAAATAGTTATGGCTAAAAATCCATGACAAGAAAACCTACTTGAAGAGGCATTTTAAGTGGAAAGCTATCCTTTTTTGGCTAATTATATCAGTTCAATTCTCATAAATTCATCACATTCTGATGTTTGAAATTTGATTTTACTGTCCTTTGAAGCTGATATAAAACTCAAGAAAAAAGCAGTCACTTCAAAGATTTCTTGTTGACTTTTTGATAGTTTCATCATTGGCCTTTGCATCCAAGGAAGTTAATAACATAACTGAACCTCTTAGCAGCGATATCAAAACACTGACTGCTCCCAGGGTCCAGCCCCAGATGAAAACTCCTAACACCAGATATGGGATCACATTTTCTTCCTACTTTACTGGGATAGTAGGATTTTTGAGGTTTGGTCACCCAGAAGGCTGGCTTATTTAAGCTATTAAAACATTAGAGGCCACTTTTTAGCACAAAGCAGTCAACCTTCAGTAAACCAGGAGAAGCTGGTTCTTTTCCCCCCTTTAAACATGACCTCTTCCCCTTATTGTACGTGGTTAAAATACTGCAAAACTTTCAGTATTATGATCTTAGGGTTTATAAAATCTTTGAAAGTCAACCTCTTCGAGTTGATTTTGACCTAAAATTAGAGGCATAGAGAAAGACATGCCTATAATTCTGACATTTCCTGAGCTTCAGTGGTGATATAATTAATCTTAACTGTGTAAGCCACAGATACTGATGGAGAAGTTCACTCCAGGCCACTACGTGGTGACAGACATCACAAATCCTGGATGCTGCTATTTTCATAACAAATTCATGAAATGTACATTATGAAATATGATGTACATTATTCTTTCTACCTACATAATACTTTTCCTCTGTAAAAAGTCTTATTATTATTTACATGATTTCTTTCTACCTACATAATACTTTTCCTCAGAAATTGAGAAAGAACGATTCTTTACCAGTCCACCCATACTGACTTTTATTTAAAAAACACTGTCATTGCAGCTAATGTTCATTTATAAATATATGCCAAAGTGTATATTCTTGCAAAATTCTTGTTTCAGTAGTCCAGGGAAAAGATGATTAAGATGCTGTGAAGCTTGGAGTTAGGCTTACTTTTACTTGCTACAGTCTGATGGAATATTTTATTAGTATTCATTTTCTTCTTCCTCCATTTTTATGCACTGCTACTCCGATACTATCTGTAAGTGAATTAAATGGCTTAGATGTTGTGATTCTGCAGCTATCAAGACGTTAGAATGGAAAGGACTCTGTAGTGGTGTTTGCGTGTAAAAGGAGCTCTCCAATGCACTCAGGTCCGTTTTAACCTAAGAAGTATGCAGGTAGCTTGTTAATATCTTAGAATATTTACTATTTCTGCCTATAGGGCAGAATCAGTGGAGAATTTTTAAATGGAATTATAAGTAAAGGCAAATATGACAGAAGAAATAGCATATTTCCTATAAAATATGTGAAATTTCATCTTCAGGTAGCTGATACCCCTAACAGAGTTCCCGATTCATTGCATATCAATCTTGGCTGTGTACTCTTTAAGGCCTGTCCCAGTGGGAGGAAACTATATCAGAGAACTTTCCAATATTACTTTTTAGTCAATATTGTATGTAATATTACTATTCTATAAACACTTTCTGGAATTGGTTGGAAGATGGAAGTGAGCCATTGTTGCCTGGGAATTTGTGTCTATTTCTATTATTTTCATCAAGACCTATGCTTTCTCTCAACTATAATGTCATTAATGCCCCCCAAATGAAGTTGGAAGTAACCAAAATGTTTTTCTTATTAGAATCTGTTCTATATAAGGCTTTCATTCTTATTATTTCCATCCTGATGTGCTCTGGACCTTGGTAGTTCCTCTCACTGGGGCCAGCGCCTACCCTTGGTCCTCCCTGCCTCTCTCTTGTCCTCTCTTCTCCCTCTGATCATTTCCTTTTCCCACCTCTCCACCCACTTTTTGATCTCAAATATCTATGCAACTCTTGGGTAGAAAATACCTTACAGGTTACAGAGACACAAAAATAAAAGAAATGTTCTCACTGACTTTGAATAGGATACAATGGAACAAAAATAGTTTCAAACTTTTTTGACAGGACCTATAGTAAGACACACATTTTCCCTGCAACCCGGTGTACGCCTACACACGTCAGTTTCCTAGGGCTACCATCACAAAGTTCCACAAACCAGCTGGATTAAAACAACAGAAATATATGGTTTCACAGTTTTGGTGGCAAGAAGTCTGAAAACAGGTGTCAGCAGACAGGGCCATGCTTCCCTGAGCCTAAAGGGAAGAATCACTCCTCACTGCACCCCAGCTTCCTGTGGTTGCTGGTAAGCCTTGGCCTTCCTGGACTTGTGGCCACACTGCTTTGACCACATGGCACTCTCCCTTCCTGTGTTTACTCCTCCTGTGCCTATTCTCTTTTGATGTGGGCCCTGATCATACTGGTGTAAGGGCCACTGTACCCCAGTAGTCTGCAGTTTACTTAATGCATCACCTTGCCACTGGCTCTGTTTCCAGTCAAAGCCCCATTTGCAGGTACGGAGTGGATAGAACTTTTTTATATATTTGGGGGGGGCTCAATTCAATCCATCACAACACACAAAATACTTACACAACGAAACAATAGTTTCATGAATACATTTTTAACAGTATTATTCTTTTTCTACTGTTAGAAAAATAATAATACACATAATTTTGGTTTTGTCTTACTGAATTGATTTTGCTGTCCTCTACTAGAATAGGAGCTCTAGCTGGAAAAACACCACTCTAGAAAGGAGGGTAGGAGTGCACAGGAATACTTACAGTGTATATTATAGGTGCTAACAGAAGAATGCATAACGCGAATATCCTAGCATGGGGAAAACTTTGTTTATGCAAGTAATAAAAATCTGCATAAGAGATGATCTTGGTTGACTCTTAAAAAAGAAATAGGAATAACAGCACTAGAGATGAGGAATTGGAAGAATGATAAAGGAAGAAAAAAAAAGCAGGTAAGTAGAGTTGATTTGACACTTGCAGTAAACAGGGGTTCATGGAAAAATGAGGTCAGTTTACACATTTCCTATGTACAGGCTGAAGTCCTTTTTATTCTGTAATAATGGAGACTTGTAGTCAATAATAACATAATGGAAAAACATGATGAAAGTCATTCACGTTCAAATCTCAATGTGATCGTCAGTGAGTCACTTCTGCGTCTTGGTTCTCTGACACGCAACTGAGAATCTGACAACGTCCCCTGCCTCACTGAGCTGTAGCAGGAAATGAGTTATTACATAAAAAGAATGGCTCTTGGTCTATAGAGGAAGCCTGTATTGCCTTTATAATTATTATTCAAAGCTTTTAAGCAAGGAAATGAAATGAGGCGAGCAAATCTGAGTGGATAAGTTTGAAGATCATTGCAGATGTATCTAAAGACTAAGCCATTACTGAAAAGTAAAAAATGATCAACCACTTGTACATGACAGTCCCAAAGTCCACCCCTCATAAATATTTGATTATAACTCCCGACTGCCAGGTTAGCTGGAATAACTGAATGTTAGGTTTCCTGTTGATATAGCTCAATCAAGTCTCTCCCCGTATTCACTTCTATTCACGGGAGTGAATTTGTCATCATTTTTATGGCTTACGTCCAAAAGAACGGGCATTGCCTTTCTACTTCACTAACATACCTTCAAAGGAAAGCCTTAGAGATGTGTAAATACCTCTGAACCTCCCAGAAGATTATTTTTTTAGAATAAGGCAAGTTGCACATGGGCACATTAAAATGATCTGCAACTTTTCCTTTTGTCCAAACAGTTTTCATTTGTCTTCGGCCCACTCCCTTCATGGCTTTAATGTAGTAAGAGCTGAAAATTCTCAGGCCTCATTAGGAGCAGTTACTGTGGTTGCACTATATGTAGTGAATATATTAGGGAAGAAATCTGTGTCTTAACTCTACTCAGGGGCAGCTGCCTTCAAATCGAGCTAAAACTTGGAGCCAGTCCAATAAACCGACACAATGAATGCAATGGATTTCCAATGGAAGGGTATAGGAAACCACCCCAGAAAGCCTGCACCAGCTGGAGGAAAAGCTTGTGAGCAGGCAAAGGAAGCAGCTACAAGCGCCAAGTCCCCAGATCCACACAAGCAGCCAGTGAACAACCCCTGCAGCCCCCCAACAGAAGGTCTCCAGATATATGTACTAATGTGCTGTCATGAAAAACGCCCAGACTTCTGCTTCTCTGATTTTGGAAGGTCTTGTTTTCCATATGTGCTATGGTAGTCGTGAGGTGGTAGGGCTGAGCAACCAGATTCTGCAAATGGTTGTGTTCTGCTTTTGCTGAAGGCAGCCCCATGTATTACAGCAGCAAAGGTCACTTGCAAATGCTTTTCCTGATTTTAGCTCTGAACTAAGTTTCGCTTTCCAGGCTTGAAAACTGAAGTTAGAGAAGTTACCAGGCAATACAATGATCTGTGGACATCTCCACTGACAAAAAGAAAGGGAATCATCATTATAAACAGACCTTGGTGAAAGTCTTCCTTAGCCCAGGAAGGTGGGAGTGGGGTGGGTTGGGAGAAGGGACATGGGGCTTCGATTTTTACATTAAAAATCTGCTCAATAATTGTGGACAGACCAGTAGAAGAGGAATTTTCGTTACGAACTTTTTTTTAGTACTTGCGAAGAGGAGTACTTCCTGTTTAGTCCATTAAAGTTTACAAGGGTTTTGTAAACTAAAGTTTCGTTTTTCCAGTTTTCCATGAGTTCTTAAAGACTACAGGCGTCTAGTCACTGATACTGCAAGATACATTTTCTGAGTTATGTATGATATAAATAGGGGAAGATGGAACAATTACAGGCTTCTATATTTTAAAAATAACAGTCTTTGTTTCACCACAAAATAATGCACATCTTATATTGAAAATACAGAAAAGCAAAAGATAAATAAACACAACCCTAGCTTTTCTGTTCTGAAACATCCAAAGTGTGATTTGTATGTCCTTTAGTGGCAGAAGCCACACATTACTTCCTTCTGACGCTTCCACAGAAGAGAACTTACAACCTCATTAAAGGGGACAAAGACTAAAAGGAACAAGAAAGGACTAAATTAAGTAGGAAGAGGGTTATCCATGGAGCTCCCACATCCTACAGTGCACTAAGCAGGTGGATGAGATTAATTACTTGTCCAGGTCACAGACCATCTCTTTAAGTGGCTTCTGGAGTCACAAGCACTTTCCCCTCCTTCATTTAGCATATTTTCTATTCAGGGTCTGCACAGGCCCCCAGGGAAGTCAGTGTGTGTACGCAGCTCCCAAAGACATTGTTTGTGCTATTGAATAATTACTTGAATCTAGATCAGAATTTTATTATCCAGCGCAAGAAGCAGTAGAAAGCCTCCTGGCAGAAGGCTCGCTCTATTCATGGACTTTTAATTGGAAGTGAGAGGGACCTTGGAGAACATTTAAACCTGAAGAAGTTCCTTTAGTGCGGTAGGTCACACAGGTAGTCTGTGTCTGAGCCAGAATTAAACTTCAGTCCCTGGATGTACATTCTGTGCTCCTTCTACAGCATTGCCCTGGAACTATGATGCTTGGACCACTCACCCTGAATCTGAGCCCCTTGTAAAGTGTTCCGCATGGTATGTCCCGAGGGCCCCGGTGTTATTGAGGAGGATTCTGGACTCCCCGAGTCCCTCCCAACTAAGCTGCCCTCCTTTTTCTATATCCTAAATATTGGGCTGCTCTTAATTTTTCGAAATGAAAGCCTTTTGGCATAATCACAAATATCCATATAAAGAAAATAGCATGATAGGTTAAATTGGCCAAATCTTAACATCTTACTGCTTTATACTTCTCGTCTTTTGCTTTTTTCTTTCTTCCCTCTGTCTGCCTTCTCTTCATCCTCTATTCTTCCTTCCCTCCTTTACCCCTTCCTTTCTTGCTTCCTTTTCTCATTCCCTCATGCTTCTCTCCCTGACTCCCTCATTCTCTTCCTTTCCCTTTCTCATCCTTCCTCTTCCTCCCATTTAAAAATAAGTAACACATTACAGACGTGGATGGAGGCCTCTGTGCACCTCTTTCCTATCCCGTCCCCTCTTTTCTTCCCCAGAAGTAACCTCTATCCTCAACTCATTTTTCTTGTAGTTATCGCATAGGTTTTTCTTGCCCCTATGTCTATTTTATCTCCTTCTTTCTATATATTCCAGAATAACACATAGCACTTTTTGGTAAGTTTGCACAATGTTTATAGACGGTGTATGTTGTTTGGGGGATTTTCTGAGATAGAGATAAATGTGTAGGAAATTTTTTAGGAAAAATTCTTGGAATAGGCGCCTGTAGGAGGCTGAGGGAAGAAAGGTGATGTAGAGCAGAAAGAAGCTGACCTGCAATGCAGTCCTGACAAATACTTTGGCTGACCTTGTCACCACCACCTCCCTCCCCAGGTAGGTCCCTATTTTTTTTTTTTTTGAGACAGAGTCTCACTTGGTCACCCTTGATTGAGTGCTGTAATGTCACAGCTCACAGCAACCTCAAACTCTTGGGCTCAAGGGATTCTCTTGCCTCAGCCTCCCAAGTAGCTACAGGCACCCGCCACAACACCTGGCTATTTTTAGGATGGGCTCTCACTCTGGCTCAGGCTTGTCTTGAACCTGTGAGCTCAGGTAATCCATCCACCTTGGCTTCCCAAGTGCTAGGATTACACGCGTGAGCCACTGTGGCTGGTCGAGGTCTCTATTCTTGGAATAGTAGACCTGCTTAGGTTAAGTTTTGTAGAGCCTGGCTATTCTTAAAACTAATTTCCAAGCCCCATCCTCAACTTTCTCTGCCTCCCCACTGAAAAAATAAGTTTTCTATATGTTACCAAGGAAGCTCTCTGACTCCCCTCTTAGCTTTTACTTACTAATTACTCATTTTAAAGTCTTTTTATCCTTTTGCAGAGCTTCAAATGAGTTTGACACCAGCCTACGCAAGAGTGAGACCCATTTTTATTAAAAAACAGAAAGAAGCTAGGCAGGCGTGGTAGCAGACACCTGTCGTCCCAGCTACTGGAGAGGCTGAGGCAAGAGGCTAGTTCTGACAGTCTGCCAAGGGTGACAGAGTGTGACTATCTCAAGCAAAACAAAACAAAACAAACCCCGAAATAAAGAACGTAGGGCTCTAAAGACTTAAATACACTTTCCAACTATTATGATCTGAAAAGGAGACTCACACTGGTCTGGTAGGAATGCGTGACTTATATGAGCTGCTACTGTTGCTTTGCAAGATTCCATCCACGTCCATGTACTGATGACTCTAGGCCTTCTAATCTTAACAGTTCCATCGGCAACAGGAATATTCCTTTTGTAAACATGCCTCTTGTTATCTCCTTGTGCAGTATGGAGGTTTCACATCAAACAGCTGAATACAGGAAAGAATAACTTGAAAACTCCTAGTCACAACAGAAAAATGTTATTGAACATAGTTCTCACTGAAATTCCTGAAAGTGAAAATGACTACTTGTAGGCCACCTTTCCTTTTTTTGTTATTTATTTATTTGTGCAGTTTTTGGCTGGGGCCAAGTTTGAACCTACCACCTCTGGTATATGGGACCAGCACCCTACTCTTTTGAGCCACAGGCACCACCCCCACCCTTCCTTTTTAAGAAAGCTTGAAAGTTGGTGGCACCTGTGGCTTAAAGGAGTAAGGCGCCGGCCCCATATGCTGTAGATGGTGGGTTCAAACCCAGCCCTGGACCAAAAAAAAAAAAAAAAAAGAAAGAAAGCTTGCAAGCAAATTCATAGTGGAGATGGAATGGTATGAGCTTAACTGAGAGTTAAAAAAAGTTTCTCTCCCCTATAAATTTAGAAATTACACATATATTATAATATTATGGTAGCAAATTGACCCAATACACATATTCATTTGTTTTGTTTTTTGTTTTTTTTTGAGGCAGAGCCTCAAGCTGTCACCCTGGATAGAGTGCTGTGGCATCACAGTTCACAGCAACCTCCAATTCCTGGGCTCAAGCGAGTCTCTTGCCTCTGCTTCCTAAGTAGCTGGGACTACAGGCGCCCACCACAAAGCCGGGCCATTTTTTTGTTGCAGCCATCATTGTTGTTTGGCGGGCCCAGGCTGGATTGAAAACCTGCCAACTCAGGTGTATGTGACTGGCGCCTTAGCCCATTGAGCCACAGGTGCCGAGCCATATTCATTTGTTAATAAACTTTTTTTGTTGTTTTTAAAATTTTGGAGAGTGTATGTGTGTGTGTGCAAGTGTGTGGATCTTGTGAGAGCAGAGCATATAGGCCAGAGTGGCCTTGAAGCAGAAGCAGAGGGAGATGTCCCACCTGTCATGGAATCTCATTTGGTACATGGTTCTACCAGAAACAAGCCAATAAACTGCTACACCACTCACACATTTGACACTGATGATAACACCCTGCAGGTGGAGCCTGGCTAAATTGACAAACTCAATTAGAGCCACATCATTGCTCATTTATTCTTAGACTTTTCACCTCTATTTTGAAAGAACTGCCCAAGCAATCTATGTGGTGCAGCTTAGAGAACTATGTATACATTTGTTGTGTTTGAACAGGATATCAATATGGTCATATTCTCATTCCTCAGGGAGAAAAAAAAGAGTCAATGCCTAGGTGTCTGTGAATAACGTGCTCGCCTCCGGCTCTGCAGACTTCTGGCTAGCCCATTTCTCAGAAAGCACTTGCCATATCTGTTACCATTACATTTTGGTTCCACTGTCTCTTTGGACTTGGAACTCACTGACAATAAATAGAAAATTATGATATTTATTCATACAAACTGGGAACAACTAAACAGTAACAAATTGAAATATAAGTTAAATTTGGGAGATTAGTTCTCAAATGGCAAATTAAAGCTATTCTAATGAGGTGTTTTCTAGGGAGTAGGTTTTGATTTAACAACTTTTTGATAAACATAGTCCAGTTACAGAATTGAGCCATACTTCTAAACTCTCATCTTATTAGTTGGGGGTGCAATTGGCCCAGCATCATGTAGAAGTTTCACAGTGCTGGTAAAATAACTTCTTTCGTGAGCCTCTGGCATCCAGGCATTCAAGTGCATGCAATTTAGTAATATTTCCACAGCAGAATCCCGCAGGCTTTGAATGATGTTGCCATTTGCTGGGGTTCTCAGTGGTGCAGCTCTTCTACCCAGTAGTAACCAGTTTCCCTGATCAGTAGCTCTGGCTTAGCTTCACCTTCATAAATTTAATAATTCACTTGGCAGGTGCAAAGCAAACAGATCTCAAAAAAATGTGCAGATTCTTGGAAGAGCCAGGAAAAAAGACTCACAGATTTTTTAGTTGCTTTTGGATTCCAACATTTAATTTGGAAATGAAGATAACTCACTAGTTCCAGTATATTCAAGCAGCAGAGATCTTTTTTCTCATTCTTTAATTTTTATTCTACTGTCTGCTATAAAGTGACTTTACTCTGTGAAATCCATTTAAAAGCCATGGATATCAATATGTTGCTAAATGTGGCCAGTCACTGAACCTTAGAGTTGGGCCAGGGAAACACAGGAACAGAGCACTGACTTTGTGTCTGCCCTGGACACTGCTGGGGGCACACCCAACTGTCATCATGCAGAGACTCAGTTTATTTTATGAGTTTGTGTGTGCTTGTGAGAGAGTGGTGGGGGAGCTCAGTAGTCTTTGTCATGTTATTAAGCTTCCTTATATTTCACCTTTAATTTGTAGAAACTGATGATCACTCATTGTGAGGGCTCAACAAGTTAATACATGTAAAATAGTTTGAAAAAGTGCTGGGCATACAGGAAACTGTCAATAAATGTAAACTCTAATCATTATAATTGCTATTCTCATGTAAAGATCTGGATGTCTTTTTCTCTATATTGTCAACCCGTCAATCTTTCTATTTTAAAATCTGTCCCCCTCACTTCACCCCCCACATAGGTGAAACACATTCTTCTGGGGACACCTGCTGCAAGGCGAGAGGCAGAGATGGAAAAAGACTTAATCTCTCTCTCTGTTTATTTATATATAAATATGGAAAAAGACTTAATCTCTCTCTCTCTCTCTTTATTTATATATATTTGGTTAATTTATATATATACATATATAAATTTATTATATATATATATATATATATATATACAGAGAGAGAGAGAGATATTAAATCTCCTTCCATCTCTGTCTCTTGCTTTCCAGCAGGTCTGCCCAGAAGTAACTAGTTATTCTATTTCTTAGGTATCTTCCAGAAAAGTTCTGTATATAAACTATAATAGCTTAAATACTCCCATTAGAATTTTAAAATATATTTTGAATATAAGTTGAAGACAATAACCCATGAGGGAAAATTAAATTACATTAGTATATCAATGAGTGAAAATAATAGTAATCATAACGTAATAGCTGCCTTCTCTATGTAGCAGGGACTCTGCTAAATTATAAACTAACTGATTTAGTATCTGTTACAGCCCTCCAAGTCAGATATTATATCATAGACACATGGAAAAGCTGTAGCCAAGAGAAGCTAAGTCACTCTCTGACAGTCACTGATCTAACAGAGCTGGACTTTGAACCCTGAGCTGTTAAGACTCGAGAAAGTTTGTGGTAGAAGATAGAAATCTACCTATCTCGGATTTTTATGTTTTAATGATTTGTGTTCCTAACTTGATTTCTATTCCCTTTTCAATGGCTTGACTTGGGCAATCTGGACTTAAATATCTTCTACTCCAGTTCATCGTGCCTTGCTCAAATCTAACATTCCACTTTTACCAAGCACATACTGCTTTCCATGACTGACAACATTTAGTCTTGCCGATGTATCCTTGGGGCCTTGGTATGTGAATACAGTAGAACTCTATAAATCAACCACCCAAGGGACTATAACAAACTAATCAATGTACAGAGGTGGTCAACATAAGGAACTTCCATTGAATACATGTGGTACATGTCTGGTCTCTGAAAATTAGGTCAACTTAAGGATGTAATCAATGTAGGGAGGGGATCAACTATAGTGGTTCTATTATATTTTGAGTTCTAGGATGTTAGGGGTTATGGCTTCATTTTATTATCATGAGAGTTGAGGACATTTCCTGACACATGTGTTCACACACACAGACACACACACACACATTTGGAGCTGAGGAAGTGTTGTTTGAATGAACAAATGGACACAAGTGGGTATTTTCCCATGAAGGAGACTTGGTTATCAATTTATTTGATACGGGTCCAGGAAGGCAACTGCAAATTCCCTGGTGCTAGAAGATCTTAAAAATATAAAATGAGCAATGCTGGCCCATGAAACCTTTTAGCAAATTTCAGGGACCTGAAGGTCTGGATGCTTCCAAGGCATACCGGTGATGTAAGCACATATTTATAACGCCATTTTCTTTGAGCCAGAAACCTCTTCTCTCATGCCACTGGGCAGTCCTCACAAGTGCACTTCTGAGTGGAAGGTGCAAGAGGTGGCTATGCTTACTTTGATTTGTACTGTCTCCAAGTCTTTTTGTCATTGGCTATTTAAAAACTGATCTCAGGAATTGGATCAGGGTGGATGGGTGGTAATAGTCTCTGCCGCCCTCGCCCCAAGAGGTGCTCAAGCTTGACCTGAGTTGCAAAGTGAGTTCTTCCTGTAGGCTTCAGTCACGAACTCTGAGTCATCTTGGTAATACTGGATTGGATGCTTAAACTTCAGGGAAAAGACGAAAATTCCAGGAAAAATTGTATCCCATAACTCAGATATGGCAGAAATGAAGTCAATGTTCCAGGAAGTTCTTCCAAAACAAGGGCAATTGTCTGTCGAAGAAGTAACCACAATGGTGCTTTGTAAATCCAAACTTTTACCCTTAAAATCTCTGACTCTGGGAAAACTGGAGAAAGTGCAGCAAGCAGCACAGGATACTATTCGCCAACAAGAAATGGCAGAAAAGGAACAGCAGCAAATAACCCACTGAATGATAACTTAGTGCTTCAGGGAACAACTTACCTTATCTACTACTTAGTGATAACTAGAAAATCTGCATTTGTATGCTGAAAGTAGTATTTGTTAATAAAACTGATAGTATTTATAAATAATACAAGAATACCCAAGATGAAACTTATTGTGAATTTAAACACTCTGGTTTGAATTAAACATAAGTTAAAGTTTGAACCAAATTTTATGGAATTTGTTTTTTACTCGGTTTTTATAATTACAAATTGTTTACCATTTCTGTTGCAGTCTGTTTTGTGGATAACATTCTTAGACACAAGTGACTAAAAGCAACTTTTATATACAGATAACTTTATATGTTTATTAAAATTCTAAATATGAAGATATATTCCAATCTCGCATAAAGTGTTTATTTTGGGCTTTTGCATTACCCAATTTAGAACAAAAAGTTTTAAGCAATTTAGTGTTCTGCCTTGTTTAATGCTTTCTTGTCTAACCAACTGATCCTACCAGTATGAGAAAACTGTGCCTTAAATTTAACTTTTAAGAAACCATCACCTATTCTGTATTCAGCTAAGCTTTCAATTAGAGTAATTTTATGGACTTATAAATTAGATGACCTTTATCATTCAAGTATCAAAAAACTAAAAACCTAAAAATGGTTACCATAATTACATAAGCCTGAGTGATAATGGGCTTAAAGAGACCATGAGGTACATATGAACATTAAACTTGTAGTTTTAATTCCGAAAGACTGGGCCTAAACCTATAATAGGTATATTCCTAAGAACACCTTTGTAAATTCTGAATATTATTTTTGGTTTGTTTGCTCTAGTCAATAATATGTAATTTAAGTTAGCAGAGACCTTGAGGCTTTGCTGAATATTAGGCTCTGTAAAAGAGGTTAGAAGTGTGATCAGGCCTTAGACAAATGTTATTATCAGTAGCCAGTATTTTCTCAGATACTGGGCAAATGTAAAGTTTTGGGTAATTTAACATCATTATTTGGTAACAGAATTTAAGAATAATGAAAGATGTTATTTTAGAAATTTCATTAAGCTATAAATCAGATCAGTAAACAAGGGAGCAAAACGTGCATGCATTGTCCCCAGTATAATCTTAAAATAACTTACTGTGTATGCTTGATGTAAAAGTTTCAAGGAAAAAAAAAGTTTGAGGAACACAGCTTGAATTCTGGGCTCAAATATGTTTCTTTATATGATTTAAAATTTGTTGAAGTTAAAGTTTCTAGAAGACCTAAAATAAATGTACTCCCAATAAACAACAACAACAAAAAAACTGATCTCACTGGGAAAACTGAGTCAGAGCAGCTTCTTAGATCTGTTAATACAATTTGCTTGTTTTTGAGGAGAATACTTGGGTCTTCAAAACTAGAAGAAAAATACAGGGAGTTGGAGTTGGAAGGAGTTTAAATGAGTTCAGGAATAAATGAACAAAACAAGGGGAAAGGGTGGAATAAAGGAGAAGTTGTGTTCAGCGTTGGCGCCAGTTTCTTCTAACTCCTGTCCAGCTTTGTTGAAGCCCCTTTGTCCTGAAGGAGGCCCCTGGATACTCACGCAGCCCCTTCTCTGAGAACTTGCCCTTAGACATCTGCCTACAAATTTCTGTCATATTAAAGTATAACTGGGTAGTCATTGTAAAGGCGAATATGAGTTATAAATAAAAGGCTTAATTCTCTCTGCTGAAAATAAGAGACTTCTCTCCCCTTCCTTTTCTGAAAGCACTTACATTAGAAAACTTGTACTATATCTCTAAATTCTTTCTGTGTCTTTATGAAATGTATATAAATCTTTTAAGAAGCCACATAAGCTTCTTGGCAGGAATGCCTTTTTTAAGGACCTGGGAACCATGTCTTTCATATGTGACAAATTAAGGAAGCTAGCACCCCATCACTTAGCTCCTGCGGGACAGTGGGAGCCTAATTTCAGTAGGTGCCTCGGTCCACCTTACAAAACTACTTCCTGATAAATACATGAGAAGTTTATTTTCCCTTCGCACAAATCGCCAGTGGTTTCCACAATTTTTCAGGATAAATTATGCATGACAAATGATGTCGTCAAGTCCTCTTACTTGAGGATTTGCTATTTTTTACCTTGAACGTATGTGCTTGTCTATATAAAAGGGTGAGATTTCTTTCCGTCTTTTCAATGTCTTACCAGACTGCCGCGATACACACCAGTTCTGGTTTAATGCCCTCTAACAAAATTGTTTCCCTTGTCCTCTACCTTTGTGAAGAGGTTCTCTGGGTTGGGCGGGGATTTGGTTTTTCATTGTATTTCCCAACATAATGCACTGTTTTTTTCAGAGGTATTTGTGTTTTAACTGAGGCTAACCCTTTAAGATTAAAACGCTGAATTGTTATAAACTTAACAAGCACCAGTGAAATAAGATTGGAGTTTATAAATAAGTTGGGAAGTCACATGTGAAAGAAAAATCCAAGTTAAATTTAGATTTAACTAAATTTTAACTAGATTTTCCCTCAAGTTTATTTGGACAAAAGAAGTCTCTAAAATGAAAAAGGTAATAACTGAAGCTTGTTCAGCATTGTGAACTGTATTTATAGTTAGAAAATCAGGAAGTGCTGTATAGAGAATATCTGATTAGTGCAGTTCCGTCTTTGTCTTATCTGGGCATAATTTGGCAGCTTCAGGCAGGGATTGTCTGAGAGTTTGCCTGCTATATAATATGATTAGCTGAGACTCATTGGTAGGGTGTGAGGGCATACGCTAAGGCTAGGTTACAACTTGCTTGAGCATCAAGCTGTCTTGTAGTTACTACATACGGAGGCCACTTTGGACCAAATTTTGTCACCCAGGTGTTGAGGCCACTTTGAGCAAAACTTAAGTCATTTTTACACAAGACACAGGAATAATCTAAGTTATTCAGCATTTTACTTATGTCTGGGAGACATCCATACTCTCTAAACATTAGAAGAGAGTGACTCTTCTTTGTCTGTGAGAAATTCTCTGGCCAGCAGAAACTGAAATTGCTACTCCTTCTAAATTTAAGTACTTTAAAGCACACTCTTTTTAAGATAACACGTAACAAATATCTCCTTTACTGTGGTTCTTCCCAACTTTCCCAGACAGTCATTCCTTCCTGAGTTTTGATGGCACTCAAAACGTAAGAGTTTTTTAGCTGCCGGCAGTGTCATGCTTAGTGTTTCTGTGTTTCTGTGTCCTTGAGAACAGAAGTCGGGTCTTACTCATTTGCATCTCCTCAAAATTCTGGGCACATCAACTGCCTCATAGCAATTGCTCATCAAATATTTGAATCAGCCAATAAATGCATGAGGACTTCCAATATGCTAAAAAAAATATATAAAACACAAAGAATTCATAGCTGACAAAAATTAGTTAATAATCCTTGAGTTTTTATATAACTAAGCTTGAAAATCCTGACTCAAGGGAAGCAATTTTCAAATGACTTTATTATTTCTCCTTATTTCTTTAAAACCCAGTCAGTTGGGATATTTCTTTACCTGCCCCATGGTTTTCCTGGATGTTTGGGAAGATAAAATGCTGACTTGTAATTGACACCACCATCCCCACATAAACTTTGAGCTTGTTTTAACATTGAGGTTTCTCCTTCTCCTGGACAGAGAGGGGTCATCTTTATCCAGGGAATCAGGAGCAGTCAGCTTCTTTTCCCTTTCCTAATGTTATTCTCATGGAGTTTTATTTGTTTGGAGCTAAAGAATCCCTTGAAACAGTTTTCTCCAATCTTGTCTGCGTTGTTAACAGCAACCCAGTTGCTTTATTTGTATAGGGAAAATACTTTGGAGTCACCCTGGACATCTTTATTCCACACTCTACATCTAATTATCTAGCAAATCCTCCAGAATAATTCCGCATCTGGCCATTTCTTTCCAACTTCTCTCTAAGTCCGAGTCATCTTCTGTCTAAATTGTTTCAGCACAATCAAGCGTTGCATAAAGATGTTTCAGTCAATAGTGGACTTTATAAAGATAAAAGATAGTGGTCCTATAAGTTTACACTACTGTGCCCTTTTTAGATTGAAATGCACAAATAGCATTGTGTTACAGCTGCCAATGGTATTCATATGCTAACATGCTCTACAGGTTTGTAACCTGGGAGGATAGATTCTGCCTAGCTGTGCCATCTAGGTAAGTGTAAGCTCAAGACGAAAACGCCAAAGGACACATTTCTTAAACACCTATCGCTGCAGTTAAGAGATGCAAGACTGTAGTTTCCCGCCTGCCCTGCCTTCCACCTTCCACCGCTAAGGCTACTTTCCACATAGTACACAGAGGGATCTTTTTAGCATGTCCAACTAGACCATTCTTCTATCCTAAAGTCCCTGAAGACTTCTCATCCCTCTACGTTTCCCGTGAACGTAGACACTGAGACTAACTGGTTTGAAAAGAGTGTGCAAAGTGTCTTATGACCCAGCACGCTTACCTGCAGGTAACGGGTCAGTAGAAATGAGTAGGAGGGTGTCGTTGCATGTTCCTGCCGCTAGATGGCAATGTGGGACCGCACAAATTTCTACCTCGGTGGGGCTTTCTGCGGGGTCCTCAGCAGTTATTTTAAGCTGAAGTTTTTCTTTAGGCATCTTACACCAAAATCGACACAAGTTCCTGCTCTTTTGCTTTGTTTCTTCTTGTTGTTTCCTTTATTCCCTTCAAGAGGACTAATTGTGGCTTAAAGAAAAAAAAAAAAAAAACATAATGTGGAAAGATTCCCAAAGCCCAAGATTGTCTGGGAGAAACACATCTGCTATTCTGGGCTGTGGACTAAGTAGCTTTCTGGGCCCGGAGCTTTTGGGGCCGAGCTGGGGGAGCAGACAGGAGAGGCCTTTAGAGACCTGCGGGCACAGTTAAGGGCTGAGGCTGAATTCAGGCCTTGGCGTTTGGGGAAAGAATCCAACCAAGGTCCTGAAAGCTTCATCCAGATTCATCCCTTTGACAAAATGCCTTCTTTCCTTCGAGGTTGAGCTTCGGCAACTGCAGATACTCCGAGTGTGGAAAGGTGACCCAGGAGAGCAGGTGTGGGCTGGCAGTGACGTGACAGAGGCTGTTTTGGGGAAAATAAGCCCTGCAGAGATGCTGGTTGTACCCTGGGGAATGGGGCTGGAAACGCAGCAGGAGTCCCGAGTTGCCATCCCTTTCCTTCAGCGGCGGTGGAGGTTAGAGGGTTCACGGAGTCTCCCCGGGCATTCCTTCCGGCTGGACAATTTTCCTTGGAGAAAATGTGAAACCCCGTACTAAAAGAAAATTAAGAATTTTAGTACTGTTCCAGCAGAACATTAAACCAGGTCTGTTCTCCCAAGTGCAGGACGCTGTGTGACTGCTCGGGTCGCCCGCGTGAAGTCCCTCGAGCCCTGCCTCTGAGCTTCCAGGCGGTTCCCACTCCAAGGCAGGTGCTTCTGTTCGCTCCGGCCCTTCCTGACGGCGCGGGGGGCCTTGGCTGCTGCTGTACCCGGCACAGGGAGAACGGGAGAGGGCCCTTTCTCTGCAACGGGTGGAAGGAAGGGCTGTTAACTTTTGTAGAAAACGCCCTTAATCCCTTTTATTTTTTTTTTTTTTCTGTGTTAAATAAATGTCTTTCTTGATAACTTTCAAAGAAACTTCCTTAAAATCTGGCATTTTTGAAGCCCAGGAACAGTCACTTCCTGTGTTGTTTTGAAACGGGCTTGTAAGGAGAATCCTGGATTCAGAGGCCTCAAGGACAGGCACGGTCGAATTAAGATTAGAGGGAGGGTTAATGGTGGGACCACATTGGAGCATATCGCAAGGGTACAAGGCAAGTATCTCAAGTGTTGAACACAAATGTCTTAACACTGTGATTAAGGAAATGAGGTGAAAGCTATGTTAATTAGTAGGATGTCAGCACTCCAATTTGTACAAATAATCAACACATCGAATCTCACAAAGGCATAAATGTACTCATGATCTATGTATATATGAATTAAAAAAAAAAAGACTTACCAAGAGAGGCTTTATGTCTGCCTAAAAATGATCTTGTTTTGAGTGGGTGTTTGGCTCTTTTTAATACAAGGAAATAATGTTAAGTTTCAAAAATGAGGGGGGTGTTTTTGGTTTAAAATCTTTCAAATTATTTTTCTTCATCCTTTGGATAAAATTCCATTATCTGTCTACCATGAATCAAATCAGTTTGCCTTACTTTTCTTTGATTCCAAATGAAGAAGCACACCTTTCAGAGGTACACTGGTGTGATCAATCACTAGTAATCGTATCACTTGCTCACATGAGAGTCATTAGTCCTTGCAGCATCCGTGTGAGTGGACCTTCCTCCACATCGCCATTTTCCACAGGAAAAAATGGTGGTTTAGAAACAGAAAGTGATTGACCCAAGGTTACACAGCTGGCAGTAAGTGGAGGACATGAGGTTGGACTCTGATGTCCATGCAGACCCTGTTTCCACTTTCATGCCTGCTCCATTGTGCCCTGGTGCCTTTTCAACAGATAGTTTATTGGCATAGGGGTATAAAAGTTCATTTGTGAGTTCCGGTAAATTAGAGTCTGTAGTTTTGTAGCCAAAGATAGTCTCGAGGTAGATCAAAATAACATTTAGTCATTACTTTCCTCTTGAGAACATTCCGTTACTTCCCAAAAGAATGGGATAGTTTTGGCATCATTTCTAGAACAATTTCCCACAAAGGAGCCCACCATGAATAATTCAAAAATATACTCAACTGCACCTTCCCATATCAGCCAACATTCGTTAAATATACACAGGCCTCTTACGTCAGCATCACCACTTCAAATTTTTTATAGTCAGATATTTTATCTGAATAATAAAATGAGATCAGGATTTCTGCTGTTGACTAAGATGTACTTACTTATTGATTTTTTTAAATTTATTTTCAGATTACTATGAGGGTACAAATGGTCAGGTTACAGTGTTTGCATTTGTTAGGTAAAGTCCCTGTTGTAGTTGTGTCCTGCACCCAAGAGGCACCAGGGAGTGTGGCATATACCCTTACATTGCACCTATAAGGTGGGAACACACCAATCTCCCTCCCTCCTCCCCTTCCTCTCCTACCCCCCTCTACTCCCTTCCTCCTCCTCTCCCCTCCCACCAACTTGAATTAAATTGAATTTTTCTCTTACGTGGATGTGTATTAGTTTACCTGCTGGCTCCACATTAGTACTGTGTTCGTTGGATACTGGCCTTTCATTACTAAACAGCACGTTCTCCAACTCCATCCAGGTGAATATAGCAAATGGATGAGTACTATTCCATAATATACATATACCACAGTTTATTGATCCCTTTATGGGTTGATGACACTAGGGTTGTTTCCACATCTTGTACATTGAGCTGTGATAAACAGTCTAGTGCAAATCTCCTTATGATAAAATGATTTTGTTTCTTCTGGGTAGATGCCTACTATAGGATTGCAGGGTCAAATGGGAGGTCTACTTTGAGTGCTTTGAGGATTCTCTATACTTCTTTCTAAAGAGGCTGTATTAGTTTTCATCTCACCAAGAGAGCAAAAGTGTTCCCTTCTCTCTATATTCACATCAGCATCTGCAGTATTGGGACTTTTCTGATGTGGGCTATTCTCACTGGTGTTAGGTGGTATTTCTGGGTGGTTTTGGTTTACATTTCTCTAATGATTAGGGATGATGAATATTTTGTCATATGTTTGTTGGTCGTTTGTCTGCTTTCTTCAGAGAAGGTTCAGTTCATGTCTGTTGCCCAGTAATATATAGGATTGTTGCTCTTTTTTGTTGATTAATTTGAATTCTCTATAGCATCACTTCATATTTCAAAGGTCTTGTTTCAACATGTAAGAAACCTTAAACTCCTGTTTCTAATAATCATTGTTTCAGTTTTCATGGATATTTATTCACTTCGTACTATGTGTTCTAAATACTAGGAACACAACAGTAAACAGACATCACTGCTTTCATACAATTTCCATTTAAATATAATGAGGGCAATAAAGAAAAAGAAGAGATAATAAGAACATAGAGAGGGATAACAGTTGGGTCCCATTTCAGCTGGATTATTCCTACTGAAATAACATTTGGGTAAGACCTCAATAAATTTGGAGAATAGTAAGTAAATGTTAGTTACACTTGCTTCCTTTCAGCAGCAGAAAACCTTAGCACTTTTGATGGTGACTTTTCTTCCCAGACATTTATTAAGTTCAATACAATGTTTGTTCTGTAATTAAATCTCTCTAACTTTTGGTTTATCCATTTGCAAATGAGAAATTAATACCTCCTGAGACTTCCTTTTAGAATAGTTGAGAACATCAAAGAGAAAATATGAGAGATAGTTTTGAAATCTTGAAAGTAATGTAGACTTGTACACAATAACTATCTTCTATAAATTCACCCTTCCAATTGACCTCAGGGTATATTTTATTTGATTTTTATTGTGGTATCCCATCTGTAGCTGAGGATACTTACTATGTTTCTACTATATCAGTTTAGAGTCTAGAGTCTGGTTAAGAAGTTTCATCTCACATGCTTGTTTAGCTCATTGGTAATGATTTCCTACAGTCCTATCATAAACTAATGCTCCCTGTTCCAGGTGTGGTGGCTCATGCCTGTAATCCTAGCATTTTTTGGAGGTCAAGGAGGACTGATAACTTGAGCTCATGAGTTTGAGCAAGACTGAGACTCCCCTCTCTAAATTAGCCCAGCGTTGTTGTGGGTGCCTGTCATTCCAGCTACAGGGAAGTCTGAGGCAAGAGGATCACTTGAGCCCAAGAGTTTGAGCTGTGATCTATGAGCTATGCTGTGAGCTATGACACATCACTCTACTGGGGGTGATAAAGTGGGACTCTGTCTCAAAAACAAAACAAAAACAAACAAACAAAAAAAACTGGTTTTCTCCCACTATATGGCCTATTATAAACAACCTTAAATAGACTTAACTGGTCCACCACTTTTCATCCTCCACAGATGGAATTGGATATTGGATATTGGAATTAGGAGAGTAATGCTTCAATGGTCTGTTATGCCTACTATTGCCAAGGAAAGAGAATTTGGTATAAGTTGTCTAGGTTTGCCAAATGTTATTTAAATCACAGTGACCAGTCCACAGGTGATGGAAATTATTGTTTCTGTCATTTTTCTACCAGCTTATTATCATATAAAGTTGTTACAGTGCATCCAAAACCAGTCCTCTTGCTTCTCATGTAGATTTTCCTGGCACATCAACATCCCCTTGGTAGACATCTTGCCTCCTCCTGGAGAGCAGACTCACACATTCCAGACGCTGACTCTTGGCTTCTTTCAATTTGCCCTTCAAATACTTGGCCCAGGCCCTTCCTCATGTGGCCATCTGATTCCATGTTTTGGGTGTTTTTAAAAGACAGAAGTCTGAAGCACAGAAATTTTTCAGTGAGAAATCAGTACATATGTAGAAATTTTGACTTTTACTGACTAGAGGAAAATACATGCAGTGAGTCCCTGAGTTACAAACATCCAGCTGACATACAACTCCTACTTACGAATGGGGGCTATAATACATGATAGGTAAATGTATCTCTTCCAACTTACATACAAATTCAACTTAAGAACAAACCTACAGAACCCATCTCGTTCGTAACCCAGGGACTGCCTGTCTACATTGAATAGTCAGAAATTGGGGAACTGATTTACATTAAAAGTCTCTTTATGCAAGATAAATGTTTGCTAACTTTGAATCAGATCATATAGTATTCTGAGAGTTGTAACAGCTGAGCAAGCAATTTCATTCAGCCCTAAGTTTGCTTTCCAGGATGTGTTTAAGATAGCCAGAGGAAGTCTCTCTTAAGGAAATTTAAGAGAAAGGCAAATTTTTGCCTGTGCATTTTTTAAACCAAACTTACAGATTTGAAATTAAAATATTAATTAGAGAGACAGAAATAGCACTAATAGAAGAGCTAAGTAACTATGTGTGGGAAAGCCTCCTGGAGTCTGAATAATGCAACTAGTTTCAGAGACCAGCAAGTTCCACTTGAAGTGGAGCCCTCCTAGACCAGCCCACACAATTGTTAATACAACTTTTGTATTAACAGGTTACCTAAATTGTTCTTTTTTGGAGTCATTAACCTTATACTGTTACTTGTCTTCATACTTTTTTTGATCTCACATCTTCCCAAATTTGGTCACTTTATTGCTTCTCTATTTCTCTGCACTGCATTCACAGTCATTCATTCAAGTTTACTTTTCAAATGACTAATTCTCTTTTTTGAATTATCCAGAACACAACTTGATTAGTTTACTACATTATTAATTTAATAACAGTGTTTGATTTTGAGACATTCCTTTAGCTTCTTTTAAAGTTACTTGCCCTTTTTTTCCCACAATGTCCTGCTTTGCCTTTGTCCCTTGCTCCTGTTTGGACAGGTTCAACATATTTAGTATTGTTGCCATTTCATTGGAAGTAAAATCTCACTTAAGTTTCATTGGTCCGTCAATTATCGCATTGTCAGTTTCTTCTAGGGCTTTGTGTTTTTATGCGTAAGGTCATGTTCCCTGGGAGTTGCCTTCTCCCACTGTCCTCTTGGATTGGAATTTTGATGCCAGTATTCTTTGCACTAGCTACATCTCTTGGGATTTTATATCACATGAGTACTGAGAATGTGGCCCTCATGCATATAGAGTAGTTTTGGGGTTCCACATATGTCACAATCACTTTCTTTTTACCTGAAGCCTAGAAGGGGAGTCAGATTCCAAGGTCAGCCCCAGAATGAGAGGGCAGAGTTTTCTAGTTTAGATGGGACAGCCTCCTATCTTTGACTTCTGCGTTATTTCAGGAATCACAGTTCAAGTTCTCCACCTACAGTGGTTGCAGAACTAGTTGAAGGTTGAGTACCGAAGCCCTTGTCTCACTTCTCAACTTTACTTTATACTCACTTTTGTAATTCTCAGTTCCCATTTCTGCCAACTACAACTATGAGTTCTCTTTCTTGTTTTGAGCTTGACTTAGATTTGTTTTTAAGTTACATACATTATTTACTAAATGTTTGGAACCAAGGAACTGAAGGTCTCCTCAACCTGTCTTCATCATTGGAAGGTTCTGAATCAATTATTAATGTGATTGTAATGAAAAACATAATACTAGATGGTTTACAAATCACAAAGTCTGAACCCAGAAAAGGGAGTGGTGACTTATCGGTAATGAATTAAATTAGATATTAATGTCCCCTAAGTAAAAGAGGATGTCTTGTTTAGGAAGAGTAGTCAAAACATCTGCTCAAAATGAAAACAAAAAAGTTATTGAATACAGGATCATAATTGCCATTTCCAGAGACACATTACATGACTACATATACACCTGTCCTAACAAAAATTCTTTTGGTCCTGTCTACAAGTTGGGATTGAAGACCTTGGCATTCATAGGTAGTCTAGAATGCTTTAGTTGTGGTGTTCACCAAAATGTTCTGGATGCTAGTCTGAATTCTACAGGTTACAAATTGAATTTGGGCTCCTATTTTATGTGGCCAAAAAGGAGAAGTCTGAATTGGTTGCTTGTGGTATCCGTGGTACCTCTGAAAGTCTATAAAAGTAGTCAATGAAACAAAAAAATACTGAGTTAATCATAGCAGTTTAACAGATCAGTATGGGTTAGTATTTTAATAAAACAAAGTTTAAGGATCTTTCTTTCTGTGTTTCCAGACAACACGAACATGTTTTAAGACCTTTGGACAAGTTCTCTGGGGAGCTCTCTTAATTCCTGGGGAGACCTTGAACACATGCTATAGAGTTAGACAGATATCCTCTTCTCTAGGGTAGATGAAATTGTATTTATCTGTTTTAATATGACACTCTGGGCAAAAAAAATAATGGGTTTTGTATAAAATCCCAAATCAAGAATCATAGGAACAAATATTCCAAATGAAGGTAGGATTTGCAATTGAGATGCTTCTCACAGGGGCAACTTTATGTGTTATCCTTCAAGATAAGTATCAATGGGATACTTTATTTAGTGATAGATAATAGGTAATTAATCTTTGAATATAATTGAATAGCACAACTCATTGAGAACAAGATTATTTTTTGATGACTATTTAAAAAGAAAATGTCATTGAGGAGCAGGTTTAGAATTCAAGTTAACTAAAATATTTTATTTTTAAAAGGCCAAAGCTGCATTGAAATATTTTATTTCCCCAATCCAGCCTTGAAACTTTCTGTCGATAGTCATTATTAATTTTAAAGTTCAGTCTGTCCATAGAAATGCAAGCAAATTTGAAAACAGGACTATGTTCCTGCCTTTTACTGTTAAAACTACCCTTTTAATTTTCATTGTATTTCCAAGCTCATAGATAGTGCTATGAAAAAGAAATGTTTGAGGTCAAAACCACTTTTCTCAGGCTAATAGGAATGATGTCTGCAAGAGTTTCCCTAAGTATGCAAGGTAAAGTGAGAAAGAGAATGTTTCTAAAGTAAAAGAAAATTCCTCACCCAGGGAAATTCCTCAGGGAAGTAGGTAGCTGGAGATGAAAAGGAATAAATAAATCACATTTCTCAGCAGCTAACCTTGGGAAGTAGGATTGTTGAAGCAATCTCTTGTGATCATCCCTTCAACTTCTATAATTTGATTAATGAGAACCCCAAGGAATTACTTTTTAAAGAATCATAATATAAAACTTTATATTCCCTAAGTTTTGTCAATCAACATTTCTTCCTTTTCCTCGACCCATTGCTTTCCTCAACCCTTCCTTTCTGACAAAGTTACTCTCTGAGCTGTTTAGTAGGTACAAAGTCAGAAGTTCCTTATAGAAAAAAGTTAAGTGAATATAAATGTTAAGATAATGAACAAATTCATTTAGGCATGAAGAAAATGTCTTTTCTGAAAAATAATGTGAGATCGATATTTGTTAAGTGACCTTGAAAATATAAACGAAACTTGTGTCAGCATATTTACATCAATTAATGTTCAACTTCACAAGTGACGTATGAAATATATATTATATTTAATAAAAACAACCCTTCTCTGAATTTTACATGCTAGTACTTGCTTTTTAGGTCCAAGTCATGGGTACTGGAAAATAATAACAAAGATAAACAAAATAAAACATTTTTAATTTATATTTATTGGTGGAAATTAATTAATAGGTATTTATTAGATACCCACTAAGTCCTATGCTTTGCAGAATATACAATGATACCTTGAAATCCGAACTTAATCTGTTCCAGAACCCCATTTGAGTTCCAAATCATTCTAGTTCCAAGATAATGTTTCCCCTTTAAAATAATAGAAATTGGATTAATTCCTTCCTGGGTCCCACAAACTCAAATTTTTGCAATTATTTTAACAGTAAATACATTGAATGTGAAGACAAAATACTAAAATAAATAATATTTGAATACAAATATAAATTAATAAAATTAAAAATATAAAAGCCTAACAATATAAAGACCTCTTTCATCATAATTGAGCACTTGGTTTGAAACGTACCCCTCGCTTTAACTCCTTAAACTCCTTTACAAACTTTTCTGCTGTTTTATAATTAGAACTGACAGCCTCTCCATTAACAATAGCACTATGGATCCCAGACCCTTTCTTAAAGTTCTCAAACCACCCACTGGCTTCAGACTCCTCCTTTGAGCACTAGTATCAGGCATGCCTTTCACTAAATCATCCTGAAGGACCTTGACTTTCTCTCAAATTATCATCTCAGGAATCACATCGTTAATCAGCTGTTTTTCACTAATCCAAACTGAGAGGAGTTTTCCTGTCTCTTCCATATGTCTCTGTCTCCTAGAGGTCAGTGTCGTAACCCCTTTTGCCACATCATTTGCTTCGATGGTTTCTTTCTTATTATAATTATTTTTTAATTAATTAATTAATTAATTAGATTTTTTATTGTTTGTGATTTATTGAGGGGACAAAGAATTAGATTACACCGATGGCATTTTTTAGATAAAGTCCCTCTTATAATTGTGTCCTGCCCCCAAGAGATGTGCCATACACTATGACCCCCTCTGCCTCCTTCCCCCCTTCTCCCCACTTGCTCATCTCCCTGAACCCACCTTGTATTAGCTCATCTACTGCCTTCATGTTAGAGTAGAATACATTGGATTATTGCTTCTCCATTCCTGTGATGCTTTGCTGAGTAAAATGTTTTCCATCTCCATCCGGGTTGATACAAAAGGTGTAAAGTCTCCACCTTTTTTAGTGGCTGAATAGTATTCCATGGTATACATATGCTACAGCTGTTAATCCATTTCTGGGTCGATGGGCATTTAGATTGTTTCCACAGTTTGGCAATTGTCAATTGAGCTGTAATAAACAGTCTAGTGCAAATGTCCTTATGATAAAAGGATTTTTTTTCTTCTGGGTAGATGCCTAGTAATGGGATTGCAGGATCAAATGGGATGTCTAATTTGAATTCTTTGAGGATTCTGGATACTTCCTTCCAAAAGGTTGCATTAGTTTGCAGTCCCACCAGCAGTATAGTGTTCCCTTCTCTCGACATCCATCCCAGCATCTGTAGTTTTGAGACTTCATGATGTGGGCCATTCTCACTGGGGTTAGGTGATACCACAGGGTAGTTTTGATTTGCATTTCTCTGATGATTAGGGATGATGAGCATTTTTTCATATGTTTGCTAGCCATAACTTCTTTATTTTTCAAAATTGTACTGACTGGATTTAGGCATACTGAAGAGTGTAGCAAGATCTGCCACACTTGTACTGCTCTCATGCTTAGTGATAAGATGTTTCTTAACTTCAATTGTAACTCTAACAGTTTTTCTCTTAGTCTTATTTTCCTCACTACATGTTTTAGGATCCATGGCCAATATATTTTGTTACATATATATATATGCTTTGTGTGTGTGTGTGTGTGTCACACACACAAAAAGGCACAAAAGCATAAAATTAGCAACGAAAATCACAAGAGATGCTGTCACTACAGCTTCAAACAAAAAAGTGAATGATGAAGCTGACAGCTGGCCTGGGTCCTGGGGAAACGTCTCTACAAACACATGTGAACAACATGTGGGCATTTGGATTCCAAAGAAGCGTTTGGATTTCAGGCAAAAATTTGCCCAAATTTTTCATTCGGATTCCAAGATTTTAAATTCTGGGGCATTCTAATTCTGGGGGCAATACTGTAATAGCCTTTTTTCAAAGATGCTAATAACCTAACTATGATTATTATATTAAGCATCAGTGAACATAAAGAATCATTGAAAATTTGTTGGCTGGCCTTGAAATTGAAAGGAAAGAAAATCTCCTTGATTAGAATCATCTTGTATAGCTCAGTACCTTAATTTAAATTGTTTTTGTTTTAGAAGAAAAAGAGATTTAAAAAAAATATATAAGTCTTCCATTTATCTCTTAACTGAAGCATACGAGTCAATTATTCAGAAATGTGAAGAGAATTTTGGAAAAAGTAAGCCAAAGGAGAAGTTAAGCAAGATGGAAATGCTGTTGTAAGGAATTTCTGTGTACTGATAGCTACTCTAAAGTAATCATGTTTGAATTAGAAGAATAGTGAGAAAAAAATAGTGTTTCATTACCTTAAAGTAAAAATAAAATTGTATCTAATTGATGTACTATGGTCAATCAAGGTATTACACATTTTACTTTGGTGGCAAGACTTACTGGTTTTCTATAGATAGTATATTTGACCTTAGATGTTGTTTTAATATCTAAAAAGAGCTTACTGCAAAAGAGCTTACTTTTTCTTTTAAATTTATTTGATGACACTACTTTTTAGGATGGAAAAATAAGTGGTGGCCACAATTCCAGGAAAACAATCACAAATTGGAGATCTGAATTTATAATAACATCTTTTATATGTACAACTTTTTGCAGGTGATTTATTTGTCATTTAACTAAGAGTTTGTAAATGTCACTCATCTGCCAAACACTGTAAATTAGAAATTAAGGACATACTGGGGAATAGGAATGGAAGGGCCAATAAGATAGACACCACATCTGCTCTTGTGGAACATATTTGTAGCTAAAGAGTGGAGTGTGCGCAGAGGATAAAATTAGCAAAGAGCAAAAAGAAAAAGGCAATTTTCTGTGGATATAAATGTGGTGAAGATGAAAGGGGGTGATGGGTCAAGGTGATGGGTAAGGGCACAAGTAGAGCTCTTTGGAATAAAGGGAACAGAGAAGGCCTCTTTGTGGAGGTGATGTTCAAACTGGGGCCTGAACAATGGCACAGGGCCTGCTGAGATCTGGGAGAGCATTCCAGGTGGAAGATGCAGCAAGAGTAAAAGCCAAGGAATGATAGTGAACTCGGCTTGTTAGAGGACTGTGGACTAGATGGCCTGGCTGCAGCTCAGTGAGTGCATTAGGAATGTCTGAGTGAAAGAGAGGTGACAAAGACTAGATCATGTGGGGTCTTGTAAACAACAAGAAAAGGTTTTCATAGCTTAATTCAATGCAAAATGTGGAAGCATTGGAAGGTGTGAGTAGGAAAATGACAGGGCATTTACGTTATAAAAATATTGTTCTGGCTGCTACTTAAAGAATGGATTGTGGATGGTTAGAGAGGGAAGAAGAAACCCAGGTAAAGGCCAGCCTCATTTTTGAGGAAAGAAATTGAGAGGCAAGGAGTAGCCAGTGAGCATTCCTAAATTCAGCCGTCTTTTCCTCAGAACCCTAAGTATGAACTTGGCAAGATGGGGAGCCTCTGGGCCCCTGCACCTTTATAGAAACAGCAAAGATCCAGTGGTGGACAATTTGGGGTAGTTCCTGGCATTGTCACATATGAACAGGGAGAACCTGAGGAAGCCAATTGGCATTGAGTGTCTGTCTACTGGTGATGTCCATTTCACAGGGTTCTTAGTAGATATGAAGTATTATGCTCACAATGAATGATAAAATATAGCCCATAAAAGAAATACACATGTTAGATTATGCAAGTGAATGAGCTATGATTTTAATAGAAGACTTAAAAAGTAGAAAGGTTGGAAAGGATTAAAAATAAGGACAGCAGATGCTTGTTTGCCTCCCTGAGTTTTAAAAATTGTATAACTTCAGGCTTTAAATTAATCACCAATAAATATAGTGATTCTGCTACCCTTGGCTTAAGGGTAATGAAGGATTCTGTTGTCCAGAAAAAAATTCCTTTCCCTGTTGGGTCTCGGAAACTCATATCTTTCAGGAAAGAGGATATTTACCTAGAAGGATACACAGATGAAAATGGAGTTAGAAGGAGTCGTGGGGCTCATTTAATGAGTAACATGTGCAGGGAAGGGGACATCTTGGCATTTGTAGTATGTCATTTATTCTCCAAGATAGTTTGTGACTTACAGAGCTTATTTGCACCTGAATGTCTGAATTCACAAGGGCTGCTTTTACATGAAGTCACAGGAGCTGGACAATTCCATGGAGGGTCTGCCATGCCTATAAAGAGACAACTGTCTTGGTTATTTGGCATTTTGTCAGCCAAAATGCTCTGGGTTTAGACTGAATGTTTTGCTTTGCATTCAGGATACATTTGTGCCCTGTTGGCAGAACATAAAGCTAATGAGATGGGTTGGGAAAAGAAAGGTTTTTGTCTCACCAGTTGCCTCTGGGCAGCTTTGATGTTTATGGGGAACAGGCACTAACCTATTTCAAAATTTAAATAGACTGTTCTGGAAAAATACAACCTGTCTGTAGCACAATACATTTACAAAACTGTGGAATTTTGGCTTGGATTCAGAAAACCAGTTAGTAGGAATTATTGCAAGGATTACTTTGCTTTTATGAAAGAAAATCTGTTAGTTACCTTCCAGTTTTTCAACCTGACCTAATTTTTTTCTTCTTATTGAATCTCAGTATTCTCACCTGAAATTGCAGGGTGATAGCATGCCTTCTCTGGGTAGCTGTGGTGAATAACTGCAATAACACACCTGCAAGGACTGGGTGCCTGGTGTGTGGTAGGTATGGCACCCATGTGCATTTCTGACCATACCAGGAACAATGTGTTAATGGTGAGGCCTTTGGCAATGCAAAACTTGGCTTTTGGTTCAAATATAAAAGATGCTAAGAATATTGACCTTTGGCTGTGTTGCATGGGATTTTAAACTTAAAAATAACCAGATTACTGAGATAAAGTTTACGTTTGGAGATACAGCAAAATGTTTTCTCAGTTGGTAGTTATTTGAGTAGATTCTTAGAAGTTGGAGGGAGCATGGGACAGTGGAAAGAGCATCAACTATCAGGCCAGTCAGTTCTTGTTTGAATCCTGGCTGCATTACTTGCTAGCCTTGTGTCGGTAGTAGGGTGGGAGAAGTTATAAATTATAGAGCTTTCAACTCTTAAGACAGTTTTTCTGTCCCTGAAACATTGCTTGACTCAAGGTATAAGGACTAAAAATGGCTTTTTCTTCTTCTGTCTTTTACTATATCCTAGGACTCCAGAGCCACAGCTTCAAGAACAAGAGGTTCCTGATAGCCAGAATAATTATCCCTCACTCCAAAATTTATCAGTCTAAGATCCTGTTATCATATGCCTGCTAGATACTCGTTAACTACTATGACTTTTTTCAACTGAGTATGGGTTGACAGTGACCAAATATGTGACCCCTCTGAAGGAATGTTTGTAAACGGTGAAGAATCTTAAAATTGAAAGAGTTAATATTAGAGAAATTTTTAGCCCTATACCAAAATAAGTTTGGTAACTAGTTTAGGTAGGAAGATTTAGTTAACAGTTTTCAAATTATATCAGATATAATTTGTATAAAGGGATTATGTTAAATCTAAGCATAAGGTTGTTTCAGCACAAAGCCAGTTGATGATACCAAAATTATTAGGTCACCAAATATGATTTGTCTGATTTTGAAACAAAATTTTAATTTATCATATCTCAAACAAGAAGTAGCACAATTAAAGTTTTACACAGTTCTACCATCTTAACCATAGCTTTCTTTAATGCCAGTGGCAAAGAAGCCTGGAGAGCAATCGGCGATGAAATCATGGAAGGCATTTTCCTCAGCTTATTGAGAACTGAATGTTTTTCCTTTCAAGAAGTGGTCCTAAGCTTGGAAGAAGTGATAGTCAGCTGGTGCAAGGTCTGGTGAATATGGTGGATGACAAAGAATTTCCAAGTCCAGTTCTATAGTTTGAGCAGTATTGTTGGTGCAACATGTGGTCAAGCATTGTCTTATAAAAAGATTAGCCTGGTTCTACTGACCAATCTTAGTTGCTTGATTACAAGCCTCTGTCCCCATCACTTTGTCCAGTTGGCTGCAGTAGACATCCTCTGTAATCAATTGATCAAGATTCATGAAGCTATAATGGGCAATACTAGCACTAGACCACCAAACAGACACCATAAACCTTTTTTGATAGATATTCAGTTTTGGACGGTGTTTAAAACCTTTTCCTTTATCCAACCATTGTCCTGAGAGCTGGACATTAAAAAAAAATTGTATAACAATACAATGTAGAAATGGTGAGCCTTTATGTTGTGACAGCAAAGAAAGTCAAGCTTTGAGATGGTTTCTTCTCTGATGCTCATTTAAGTCATGTGGAACTTACTCATCCAGCTTCTTTACCTTGCCAATTTGTTTCAAGTGGTTTAATATTGTTGGAATAGTAATGTCAAACCTTGCTGCTAATTCATAGATAGATTGAGATGGATTTGCTTCCACTTTAGCTTTCAGCCCAACGTCATCCACCTTGGTCTCTGGTCAACCACGTGGCTGATTTTCAATACTAAAATCGTCTGTTGATGTTTCGAGCTGTGTGCACTGTATTTGTTCCACAATGGAACTCATATTCAAAAATAACATGAACTTTTGATTTATCCGTGGTTTCACCAAAATTTGCCCTGAAAAATTTGAAAGATAATCACAAGCCAAAATGTGCATTTGAAAGAATGAGGATGTCCCTTCGCAATAAAAATAAATTAAAAACTGTCAAAGTGCAACGTCAGAAATATTGACTGTCACATTTAGCACTTAAGAACATTGGAAATTTCATACTTAATAGTTGTTTTAGTCTTGTTTTATCACAGATTCCGTCCATCTTCAATTACTGCAAAGTGTGCATATGTTTTAAAAGGATCTATTCTTCTCATAGACACTTGTTAAACACCTATTGTATTTCTAGTATCAGAATTAGTGGATGCAAGGATGCGGCATCCCCACTGCCCATGCGCTGAATTAAAGACTAGAAGGAAAATATAGTTCATTGAACACACAAATTAAATGACTGGATAGAGAAGTACAGTCTCCCAAGAAGGCAAACAAGGAGGCTGGGGAACTAATGATCTCCAGCTGGTCAAGTTGGGCATCTCAGAGGTTGTCCCAGGTGAGACTGAGAGGAGGTGTGGAAAGGACAAGTGTCCTAGGAGCTTGTTTTGAATTCTGCACTGCTTACTGAAGGAGCACAAGATCTATAGTATAAAGAGTATTTTGAATTAAAGGACCTTAGAAATCAATAGGCTTTCTAAGTGGTCTCCCCCCTATTATAACCCATAACAAGAGCAATGAAATTCCTTCCCTATTGCTGCCCAACCAGGTTCAATCTGCCTGCTGCCTAAGAGAAAGCCAATACCCAGAGACAGCAGGGTTTACAGCAGAGAAAAAATTTATTCTGCTTAGTATAAGTGGGGAGATAGGAGGAATTTCTTCAATCGACCTCCCTGGAGATTGGGGGAAAGAGGGATTTTAAAGACAGTTTGGTGGTCAAAAGGTTAGGCAATCAGGGTCTGCTAGTTGGCTGGTTTAGGGGTGAAACAATCATTCATATGGTATGGACTACTGCTTGAGTGGGTCATTTAATCCACTGGAATGCAGTTCTTTGGGTGGGGGGGGTGTCTAAGACCAGTTGAGTCAGTACCTTAGTCTGGATGGGTCACTGGAATTCAAAATTCACTGGAATGCAAAATTAGGAAGATACCTCAAAAACTACCCCTAGGTTCCAAACAGATGAAGTTGTTTCCTTGGAGGAAAGTTAAGAAGTTCTGCAACTACCAGCTATGCCCTCTAGGGTAGAATTATAGAGAAACAAACAAAAGGACAATGGCTAACTATTGTCAATCAAATGAGGGAACTGTGGCTGATTATTATCCTTATTTTAGCTAAGGCTGTTCCTTTGCAGAGTTTTGGGGCCCTTGCTCTAGTTCTCATCTTGCACATATTCATCAATCTTTAGGGTGGAATCATCCCCTTCTCTCTTACGTCACAATATTCCAAGAAAGAAAATAAAAAATTAAATCAGACCTAGCTCAAATCATTCTGAACATAACACCTGTCTCTTAGGTTATTTTACAACTCAGTCTGTTTCCCCTAGACTTTCATCCTCCTTAGCAAGCATATATTGGTTATTAATACAGCTATCAATTAATTATTAATTAATTATTAATATAGGTAAAAGAATTACCTATATTTCTCATCTCCCCTTCCCCTCTAAAAGGAGGGTTATAAATTTCTGGACCCCATTAGGATTTGGAGTAATCCCTCTATGATTCTCTCTATGTGCACGGTAAATAAAGCTCTTTTTCTTATTAATCTGCCTTAATTGTGATCTTTCAGTAAACTTTTGGAGAAAAAGGGAAGTTCCCCTCTCACCTCCACAATGCCAACTGACATCTGTATTTTGAATAGACATATCAAGCTTATAGTTGCTAAGGTAGAACTCATGATTCCACCCAATGATTTCTCCACTCTCCTCTGTCTCTTCCTGCCTGTCTCCTCCTATGTAATTTCTTAGGACATTCTATTGACATAAACTTCTAAAACATTAACATACATTCTTATTATCATCTTGGTACAATTACATTTTTTCTCTCCTGTTCTACAGTGAAGGCACCAAAACTAGGCTTCCTTCTTATGCATCCTTACAGTCAATTCATTACAAATCAGCCAAATTTATCTCTTAAAATCATAAATCAACCTATGTCGTTGCCTCACTTACATACCTCCATTTTGTTTTAAATGTACTTAGCATGAAAATATAGGTTCTTCACCCTGGACTTCATGGGTGCAGGACTATCTCAACTCTACCTGAACCCTTCAAAGTGATTTCAGACTTGGTCTTCATGGTCTTCCACAGACCAAATTATTTCCCACCTTTGTACCTACACTTGCTGCCTTCTCTGCGTGGTACACTTCTCCCCTGTTAAGTGCTGAGGGAAGTGTCTTCACTTTTCATGTCAGGTCTCACCTTAAGTATTATTTCAGAGACGACGTCTGTGATGACTCCATCTGCAAGAGGCTTCAGTGTTTCTGCCACAGCATTATTGCTATTTTAAGTCATTAAAAGTGTTATTTCTTACTGAGCTCCTCCTCCTTCCTTCTCTGCATTAGAATGTGAGCATAAAGCTCATCCCAGGATGATGCTTTGGTGGAGGGAAAGACAACATTGGGTCCAAATAAAAATACAAGTCTACAATTGTTTATTCAAAGCTCTTGGGGCAAGAAATATTTCAGAATGTAATTGAATTATTCCAACTCAGTATTTTAGAGTGTTGTCATGATACGTACACAATATATCGTGCAGCATTGCCCTTGGGGTCTAGAGCAAAATCCCTCATTAAACTTACTAATACTCCAGGGAAAATTAAGAATATTCACTTTAAATGAAATAAAAACTTTATGTCAGGTACATTTTATTGTCAAATACAATTGAAAAGAATCTTTTGTTTCCCAGAGCTTTTTAGATATTTGAGTTGTAAATAAAAGATTGTGAAACTATATGAAGTTTTTGATAATGGTGTATATAAGAAGCTCCTTCCATCTGATGGGATCTTTTAATTCTCTTTATTTATCCTTCCAAACTGTTCTGGAGATTCTGTCTAGATGCCCACATCATCCGAGGTGCAAATGATCAACATTAAACGTTGAGGTACAGGGTCTGGTTCCCTGAACCCAGATCACCTTATTTGATTGCTCAGCAGAACTAGCAAGGCAGGCACAGGCGGGAAACATGAAGAGAAAGTGAAAGTGGGTAGAGACCAAAAGCAAAATGGGACCAAGGCCCACAGCATGAATAGAAAGCAAAAGTAAATTTGCCCAGACTTCAGCATAACAAAGGGAAAGTTTATTTAGGTAAAGGGAAAGTTTAATGCACTTCCAAAGAGGTAAAAGCAAGTCTTTCTCAAGTGAGAAAAGACAGGACACAAAAGTAGTATAAAAGTATAAAAAGGCTCTTTCTCTCTCTTTGAGATTGTTAGTATAATTCTTTCATTGGTCTCTCTGGAAATCCAGGTACCTTTGTCATTTTCTATTGGTCATTGATTACCTTGGTTGTCTCATACCCACATTCCCCCCCTCCCCCTTTTTGGGCAAAGTTAGTTGAGGGCTGATCTAACTGTTGATTTTACCAATATTTTGGAGCATTTGTGGTGTGTGATATTCACCCTATGCCCCAAAATGGAAACTGTTGTTTGTGCAGGATACTCTTGATTAACTGAGACACAGTGTTCTCCTAATGTTTCTGTGGCCCCTCCAGACTTTATTTAGCAGCCATATTTTTCTTTCATGACTCTTGGAGCTCTGGTCTTTGTCCTTATTCAGTAAACAAAGTAACTCCATTACTGAGGGGTTCATAACATGCTGAGTGGATTACCAATGTCTTCCAGTGCCAAGGCCTTCCTGAGTAGAACACTGCAGGCTTGCCTGCTACAGAACATTGCTTCTACATGTAGCAAACTTAACACAGATGGAGTGGTGGAATTAGGGAGGAGAAAGGCCAGTGAATCAGAGACACTTGGTTGCATTCTTGATTGTTCAGGTGTTCTTGCAGAGTTTCATTCTTTCTTAAGACTTGATTCAAGTCTTATTCAAAAAAAAAAAAGATTGCTATAAGAAGAATAATTGCACAAAAGAATAAAATAATAGCCTGAGAGCAACTTTACTTGAGTGTATTCAAGTGATTATTTAATATGGATAGACAATTTAGAATTTATAAGAAATTAGTGTGAACTAAAAGAAGATCTTAAACCCTCAAGCTGACTGAATAACCACCCCTTGGCCAAGAGGATCCTAGAAATACGCTGAAGTGGAATTGCTGGCCGTGAGAAGGGAGGTCAAACATGCCTGTCACGTCCTCCTCTCCTCTGGGATGGATCCTTCCTAAGTCATTAACAGACCTCAGACTGTGTAAGGCGAAGCTCAAGTCACACCTTCAGGTCTTCAGTTTACCCAACAGATCTTGTGAGTCTGAGTATATGTCCAGTGACTTATCTCTTATCAGCAGACTTCCTTGTTTTAACTTAAAACATTACAAGCCTTACATCTTCATTTTTTTTAATCAATTACAAACCGATGAATGTTTAAACACACCTAGAATCTGTAA
Source organism: Arctocebus calabarensis (assembly GCA_963573935.1). Lineage (NCBI taxonomy): Eukaryota > Metazoa > Chordata > Mammalia > Primates > Lorisidae > Arctocebus > Arctocebus calabarensis. The sequence goes on along the minus strand of CAUYON010110977.1, from coordinate 24,783 downwards.
TCCCCCACTTTGAGATGTCCTGACATTTTAGGCAAAAACCAATGGATGCCTTGTATGTACTGAGTTATGGCTTCACCGGTAATTTCTGTTTCCCTAAATTGTATTTAGTCAAATTTCAGAAGATAAGCTTTTACCCTGTGTTAAGTTTTAAAAAGCAATTGACACAATGAAGTGACAGTATAATCTTTGATTTTCCTAATTACAATTTTTCCTTCAAAAGTAAAATCCTTTACTGCATATTAAGATTGTACTTGAATAAATAGGGAAGTGCTTCTTTTGTCCCTCTGTAACAGTGGCTGACAAAAACAGTGGTTTCTAATTTGGGGGTGACTTATTAAACATGCAGATTACCAAAACAGAGATTCAAGACTTTGAAGGTGGGATCCAAGGTTTGGGTATGAAAAAAATCAACACAGGTCATTATGATGTATGTGATTCTCAGAAGTCTCTTAAAGGAGCACCAGAACTACATTTACTTACTAAATAATGGCATCTTTGTATATTTGGTATTTTTTAAATTGCTAGCTTTAATAACATTTTATAGTTTCATTAAATCTAGTCATTTAATCCTTGTTTTATTCTTTTGAGTTATATTTTTCTTTTAAGCATCTTGATCATTCATTTTAAACCTCCACATACTCTATCTAAATTATAAACTGTTGCCTCTTTTCGCTATTAATTTTTATGTTTACCTAAATTATGTGCACAAAGGGAAACCTATTTACTAGTAATAGAATGACTTAAATCTGCTTAAAGCCAAGATCAAAAAAATAGGTTTAATCTACTTCTTGGGGTAATGGGCCAACCTATCAATTGTATATTAAGTTAGAATCTTCTATATACATTACATGTGTGGTATCAACACTCTGAACAAAAATAATTTTTTAATAAAGTTAAGTAAGATATTTGTCTAATTCCATCATAGTCAGAGGCAGAAACAGAGGGATTGAAGTGTGCCCCTTATCATTGAAGGTGAAGCCACTAACAGAGGTCTTAATTAGTATCTGGAACGTGTTAACTCTGGAAAATCTCTGCCACGTCCTTTCTTCTTTGTGTGGTTCATTCATGGGGGTGGGGGGAAGAGTACTGCACAACTTGTGGCTGAAACAATTCATTTTTGTTTCCCATCATATTTGCATACTTTCTGTGCTCGCAGCGTCCCTGCTGACTGAGTTGTACCCAGGGAGAATGGATAAAAGAGCACATATTTTCAGCAAGGTGAGGGAATTCAGATTTCACTGGGAATTTGCATAACAACATAATTTATAGGCATTTTATTAGGTTTTGTCTCATTAACAACAGCCAAACTTATTGGGGATTATAAGTAATGCCTTCAGATTTTAGGGATATTTTGTGTCTTATTAAAACTCATTGACAATATGGTATAACTCCCTCTTTTTTAGGGTCCCTCCTGGTTGCTCAAGGTTGACTTTTATGCTCTCAGTGTTATTTGGAGGATGCTGCAATCTATCTGCCTTGGCATTTTACAATCCCCATCCCTAAGACCTAAAATCCAATCATCCTTTTAAGCTAAAACCCTCTTTATTAAAAACATAATCTAATGAAATCTAATGTTATGCTAATATGGGGCAGAGGTAGAAAATGGTGTCTTTACCCTGCAGTACAGAATTTAACACCTTGCCTACTGAGTGCTCATTTAGTGATTCACAGATATGGATGGATAGAATGCCTTTTGTGGATTTGCTAAAAACTACCTGTTTAACATTAGGCAAGTCATGTGACCTCACTGGCATTCTTGTATTTATTTATACAATAAATGAATTGGATTGAATGTCCTCTGAGATTTTTCAGATCAAGCTTTCAAGAGATCTTAATGTTTCTAAATATTTAATTTGTCATACCTTACTGGTGTATCTAACTTTTAAAGTTGACCTTGAAAGCACTTACCTGGGATAGCAATTTGATTTCAATTCATGGTAGCAAGTTTTTATGAAGACCTCACTCAAAATCAAAAAATACCCTTACAGGTTCAGTCCACACTCTATAACATTGAAAAGATGGGCTGTTCTGTCACAGGGCTTGCTTTTGCAGAGTCAAAGGGGAAGGAAGTAACAGCTAAGGAGAAGTCTGAGGAGGTAGGTCTGGGGCTGAGGAAAAGGGCAGGAATGATGGGGAACCAAGAGGTCAGTGAGCTTGTCTACCTGTGTGAGCAGGACGTAACAGGCTGGTACAGCAGTACAGCCTATTTCCTGCTCTGGGACTCTCAGGAGTCTGTTTATAAATAAAGAACATACTTAGGTAAGAACTTCTACATCAATCTGAACTCTTATTATTTCACATCAACACCAAACTCAAAACCCATATCTGAGAGGTTCTGCAGAAAGATCTTCAGGTAATCATACTGATGATCACATGTTTCTTTTGGACTTTTAGCTTGTTTTTATAAATTGAACACATGTTTTCAGCTGAGTTCCTAGTGCTAGGGCAGTCAATTACATCCTGAAAACACAAACTGAAGATAGGCAGACACTGGCTAAACTGGAGAGCCAGTCTTCACCCTCAGATCTGCCATAAAGACATAAGAAGGGATGTAAGACATAAAGGGATGGTCTCAAAATGAGAATGGCAAACTTGGCATGTGAGGGAATAAGATGCTTCCTTTTCTGTAAGGATTGATTGGAATGAGGATTATTGTGAAAGAAAGGAGATTTAATGTGGTTCTTTGGTTAATTTTTATTCCCTGAATTTTACTATCACCTGTAGTTAGTTGGTTGGCACTTAATTTGTATAATTTCACATAATATAATAAAGAAATTAACACAATTTGTGGGCATACCCCTGTCCATTTCCACATCAAAGGCCTTCAATTTTGCTCACTGCAAAGCATCCTAAGGAAATAAGATGATTCTTTAAAAAATAAGATCATTATTGGGCATGGTGGTTCATGCCTGTAATCCTAGCACTCTGGGAGGCTGAACTCACGAGGTTGAGACCAGTCTGAGTTAGAATCTGTCCATAAAAAAATAGCCAGGCATTGTGGTGGATCACCACAGTCTCTGCTACTTGGGAGGCTAAGGCAAGAGAATCGCCTGAGCCCAAGAGTCTGAGATTGCTGTGAGCTATGACACCAAGGCACTCTACTGGGGGAGACACAGTGAGACTCTGTCTCAAAAAAAAAAAAGTCATCAATCATTTATTTATTTCCCTTCCCCTAGGTTCATTTGAAATAGGCCATTAACTTGAAGTGAATGTTCTTTTAAAATGTCATTGTTTTTAATTAGGATTCTGAACAGCTATACATTTATATTTTGTTGAGTTGCATAGAAGAAGCCAAGGATGCTTCAGTTTTCCATATTGAGCATGGTTTGCTCAAAGTTACATGTTACCTCTGAATTGCAGCCAGTTTCCAGTCTTTCTCTAAAACATTTCAGCTGGAGAATATTCAAGAATTACCTTACTATATTTTGTTTCTGGTACTTAAGGCAGTTAATCACTAGGAGAAAAACTAAGGTACGTTTGACTTGATAGCAGTAAGTGGAACCCATTGGGAAGTGTCTGAGCAGAGTGAAAACCAAGCTTTTCACAGTGTTGGAAATGGAATGCACCATGAAATCATTCTGGCCATCAAGGCAGGAGCAGTGATGCTTTTGTAAATGGAGGCACACTATTCATTTCCTGAGGCGGATGCTGGGGGACCATTTCTACTGAAGTGATGCCTCTTGTTCAGGAGAATCTCAATTCAATTTGAAAAGCTGAGTAGATGGATTGGCAGCCACCATTTCCATGTTGAATTTTCCATTTCAGCTCTTTTCTTACAAATTCCAATGGCTAGCCTGCTTCCTGGGTGTTGGAACAAGATGGCTTTTAATTTCCTAGCTCAAGGAGATAATCTCAAACTACAATAAAAGTGACAACTTTATCACTCCCAGATCTAGAGCCTGTCTGTAATATTCCCACTCAAAGCAGGGCATAAAAATGCACCAAATTGGATTTCTGGTTATGTTGCCTTTCTCCCCTCAGTACATCTTTGTATTATTTGTGAAAAAAAGATAAATAAATTCATAACAAGAAAATAGCTTAATGCAAAATATATACCAATTAAAGAGAATAAACTTTTTTTTTTTGAAGTTTTTTTTTTTTGAACAGGGCTGGGTTTGAACGTGCCACCTCTGGCATATAGGGCCAGTGCCCTACCCTTTGAGCTGCAGATGCCACCCAAGAGCATAAACTTTTAAGTAAAATAATTGATGCCATCCTATAGTTACTGACTATGTGTTACCTACCAGAGTAGTGTACTCACAGATGGTGTTTGCAGTCAAGAAGGCACGGCCTTCATTGCTGCATCTTTCCTAATTCCCCACAGCATACTGGTGACAGAAGAGTGTGGTGGTTGGGCTCAAGAGTCAGAAAATGTGTTTTTGAGTCCCAACTCTTCCACTTTCTACAATGTGACTTAGGGAAAGTCACTTAACCTCTGTTAGCCTCTATATGAGGATATAAGAGTTCACAGGGATATTATGAAATTGGTGAAACAATGCATGCAAAGTGCATAGCTCAATTCCTGACATGTAGCCAGTACTTAATAGGGGCAGGGATTATTATTACAGTAATCATTGCATTGTGTTTTTTAGTGGTGGTAACACATTGCCTACAGCTGGCACACTGAATAAGAAGTAGAAATTTGCAGGGCACAATGTTGTTAATTTTGATTAATGGAATATGGAAGTTATCATAGACATAATTAACTAAGATAAAGTCCTACTAGAGGGGAGTGAGCCCCTACTCTGTGACTAATGCCTTTATAAAAAGTGTCAATTTGAACAGAGACACATGCACAAAGAATAATGTTTTTATACAGCAAAAGAAAACAATTAGAGATAGTTATATGTTTTTTATCACCGTATTTTCTTCCTTCGAAAAGATACATGAGATCATTTAAATGGAAATTCTTTTATTTATTTTGTGCTAGGAGTGCCATACTAATGAAATTCTACTGAAAAGTCACATACACCTTTCAACAGTATGATTGGGTAGGTATTAGCGGCCTCCACCACTATGGGAATAAAAATGTTGAGATTGGGAGGGAATATTAACTTATGTAATGCTCCACAATTGGTCTGATGTCTATATAGATATGAATCGGAGATAGTCTGGAAAACTTTGTACTTTTAAAATAAAAGCTGTTGCCCTATGTCTAAACTGGTATTTGAGGAAGGCAGTAAAATGTTCTAAGGGCTTTGCAGAATGGGGAAGAACCCAGCTCTGTTCTCATGGCCATTCCCTTTTCATTTGAGCTTGGCAATCAAATGAATGGTGGGGTGGAAACTCTTTGGGCTCTAGTTAGGATGACCAAGATTTTGCTTCTGGTCTCAGCTCTGCTCTGAGACAGCATATGAGGGAGGTTCTGGATAATCTCTTTTGCTCTCTGCTTCTAGATAAACAGCAATTTCAGAAAAGTAGAGACATTAAGCTTGTATTAATGTTCATGAATAAAACTCTTTGAAGTAATTTTAAAAACAAGAAGTCTTAGATAGTCATTTTAAAAAGGGGTAAACATGAGGACTCTTGGGACTGTTGCTTATCTTTAGCAAAATTTATGGTTTTCTATACAACATAGACTATTTCTCTTTTATTATCCATCTGCATTTCCCTGACTCAGTAAGGTTACATTCTCATTTGTTCATGCATTGATTTACTTATCAAATACATTCTGAGCACTGACTATGAGCCAAGAATAATTTGACCACCTGAGTTAAAAAAGTCCACAAGGAAAAATTCTCATGCAGGGAGGAGCTTTCCTGTTAGGAAGCACGGACGCTCCCCTCCTTCACCTAGGAATGTACCCTATCTCCTTTGCTCCTTTTGTTTGTCCTGTGGTCATTGTTATGTATTTATTTTTCCTTCCTTCCAAGCTTTAATAAATTAATTGCTGATTTCTTAGATGTAAGCCATGGCATATGCTATTTGCTCTAATAGACATTGATGCCAGGGCCATGAGAATTTTTTTCTTTGATGTAATTATAATACTTAAATCTCAATATTATGGCCATTCTTTCTCTCACATCTACACTCATGCGTGTGCACATGCACATATACTAATGAAATCACAGAGTCTCTGAGATAAGAGCTACAGTATAGATGGTGGTAATTAATTCTCTATTAAATCTCCAGGGATGTTATCTCTAAATAAAGTTCTTGGCAGCATGACTTAGTAAACACTGTAAACATTGGAACTTAGAACTTAGTAAATATTGGAAGCTTATCCAGACTTGATCACTCAGCATTAAGTTCTAGGGGTTCACAAGGACCCAGTAGTGGAGGAGGCGTGTTTCCTTTTTACGTGACAACCGCCACCAATAAGTAGTACAACGCTAAGGCAGGGTTGGTTAGAAGATCTAAATAGTGTAAAGGGGCAAGAAATGGTTTATAACTTGCAGTATTCTTGTTCCTTACTAATACAGAAGAACATTGCCTCTTTCTGTGATTTAGTTTTGGGAGTCTGTTTAGCTGAATGGCTTCAGTGGGAGAAAGTGTTATGCATGTGGAATGGAGTTTAATTCTTTGCTCTTGATTACTTATTATTCATTTATTAATTTAATTTTGTTAAATTTTTTGACCGTTCATCACTTTAGTCACAAAAGGGGTAGGCAAATGTTGACTGAAGTAGTGCTTAGAATGAGATTCGTTAATTCAAATAGGGAATTTTTACTGTGCCAGAAGTTAGAGATCAAAAGGTTTGGTCCCTAATCTATAAAAGCTGATAATCTAGTAGGGAGGAAGGAAAAAGGAAAAGAAAGAAAGATAAAGGAGAGTGGGAAGAAAGAGGAAAGGGAGGGAGACAGTAAGAGAGAGAAAGAGGAAGGAAGGGAGAAAAGGAAGGGCTGGGAAAAAACGGGGCAGGCAAATGCACTGTGCAATAATCATTGCCAAGATCCACATCCGGATGTGGCGCTAAGGGAACTCAGAGGAAGGGTGTCCAACGTGCAGGGGTTGCAAGAGTGTGCCGGGAGGTGGGGAGGTGATCTGAGCTCGCTCAACACTGAACAGGCAGTAGACATTGGCCATGGAAAGAAGTAGGAGAGAGAGCATTCCAGGCAAAGTGAAGAGGCAGGGAAAGGAGAATGCAAAAGAAAGTTCTGGTAAAGAAACCTGGGAGCGGGTAAGGGGGCAAGTTGCTGCAACCTCGTATGGCAAGTGAAGGGTTTGATTTCTACCCAGTAAGTGATAGGGAAGCACTGTGGGTTTTAAAGCAATTTGCACTGTAGAAAGCTCATTCTGGGAATCACGATGAGCTGGATTGGAGGGGTCTTGGGAGTAGAGAGAGGAGCAACAGACACTCAGGAGGCTGCTGCCGAGACAGAGTGAGCTGGGCTTCCCTAGTGCCCGGACTCCAGCAGCTCCGGAGAAGACAAGGATTCAGAGCGTTCAGGGAGCAGTGCAGCCCACGTGGACAGCAGGGATTCAGAGCATTCAGGGAGCAGTGCGGCCCACGTGGACAGCACGGATTCAGAGCATCCAGGGAGCAGCGCGGCCCACGTGGACAGCACGGATTCAGAGCATCCAGGGATCAGGGCCACCCACGTGGACAGCACGGATTCAGAGCATCCAGGGAGCAGCGCGGCCCACGTGGACAGCAGGGATTCAGAGCATCCAGGGAGCAGCGCGGCCCACGTGGACAACACAGCCTTTCCCATGAACACTCTGAAACCTGAAGCGAGTTTGATTGCTCCACTGCCAAAGCTGGGTTTATTCTCTACAGGGAAAATTTATTCTCTTTTTCCCTGGCAGTGACTAAAATCTACCTTCAAATAAAAACTAATCCAATCTTTTTTCTGTGTAGGCATTGTCAATGTTGAAAGCAGAGCATCTTTACCTTTGAAAAATACCGAGAGCTGTTCAGCAGAGAGTTTTCTGAACTACAATACTTCCTATGACTTAAATTTTTCACTCACTATTCAATATTCGGAATACAACAGTGATTTGCCAAATATATTTAACAGTGTGGGTAGATTAAAATACTCTATTAAATTAATTTACATGTCATGTGATTTTTAATAAAATGTATAATGCAGCTTTTCTATTTGTCTATTGTGGGTGACATGGTATCCTAAAGGGCCGGGTATCTAATAATCTCCATCATGATAAGAGATGGGAAAGCCTTAGGTCTCAGTTTAACCTTATTAGACAGAAAACACTAGGATTTTAACAGGCTGCTTTTTCTGCAGGGTTTCTGATGTAACTCTTCTTCTTGTTAAGAAGAAAACTCATTTACTCTTCAGTAAATTAACACTGTTAATCATATCACGAACAGCACCAAGGACAGAAATTCTGTATTTTACACAAGAATTCCGAAAAAAAAAAGTAGTTATTAATAGCAAGTAAGTGCATATTAGGTTTATTACTACTTTTGATTCTAAATAAAAATAAGTTGGACTATACTCTTGGAGAATTTGTGCCTTATTTATAACAAGAGGAAGAACTGACTTTCTCTTCTTGGAATCTTCCAGCAGATTTGTTATTCAAAAGTGTACACAGAAAAACTAATCTCTTGGTGTAAGAAAAGGAACTTGGGAAATAAGACCTATTTTATTTTTTCCTTTTACTACCGGAGAGCAGACAGAAATAATGATAAAGTTTGACATTGCATATAGACAAGTTGTGGTCAAATTCAGTGCAAGAGTCAGAGAGGTTTTTCAGGTTGACACTTGAGGGAGAACTTGAAGAGAACAAGAAGACTCCTTTACCATCCTGAAGTGTGGTCGCTGTCTGGCCCCAGTCCCACTTCTATTTGCTTATTCAGGCATTAGTAAAAGAAAGGATGCAGCATTTCCCAAACTCCAAGATGTTGGCTTAAAAAAAAAAATGATGTCAAATCATTTGAGGAATGCTGACTACAGAATTTTTCAGAGCCTTTAGATGTTACTCTAACAGCCATCAAAATAAGCAAAGACATTTATTGAGTGCCTTCTGTGTATCAGTCACAGGGCTTTGCTTGTATTAACTTGTTTAACACTCATAATAAATCTTTACCTCCTCTTTGGGGTCAGCTATAACATTATAGGCCCATGACTTAGTAAAATAGTCTGTAGAACCTGGTCTTTCCTCTAGGATAAATTCTTTCCCTTTCTGGTAGATAAACCTTTACTGAGATAGAACTTTAAATATTTTAATTAAAGATAACAGAATAAATCCTGACAACATGCTGTGTGAAGCATAAGTCCTGTGTTCCAGAATCTTTTTACTTTACTTAGCTTATGTCCTTAGCCGCACTAGCTAAACCTCAAATCTGGCTTTGATCAGATAGCAAAAAATTTTAACAGCTTGGCTTAGCTCTCAGCTCATGCTAAAATTTTATTTTTTTTTCAATTACCTGAATAGGCAGTGCATAGATTAAGAAAAGTAAAGGCCAATAATCATAAAATGTTCTACTTCTGTCATAATCAAAAAAAGAGAAAATAATAAAATGATGAAATATGCTTTATTAATCAAATTGGCAACATTTAACACATTTGATAATGTCATTATTGGAAATATCACCACATGCCTTTCTAAAGGGAATATCAATTATTACATGTTTAGAGGACAATTTGGGAATATCTACCAGAATAGAGGAGGGGAAAGTCCATATTTTTGAATATAGAGATGCTTTGTGTATATATTACCAATAAGTTCTCCTGTGTTCTTTCTATAATGTGTTCCTTAAATGGTGGGTTATATGTAATTTCTAGGCATTGCCCGTCCTTGTAATAAGATTATACATTCTTACTCATTCACATGTGTTTCACAGTGCCTTTCCCAGAGGGAGCATCAACTTTAATAGCATTACCTAAATATCATCCTAGGCTGAATGACTTGCTTTGTCGATTAATCTGAGTGGATGTGATATATGTCATAATTGAACAGAAGTTTAAAAGCAAAGATGGGTTTCACCATTTTTTTTCTTCTCTGTTTCAAGATAAAAATAAAAGTGGCCTCTTTAGCCTCTTAGAATAATAATGACATGGAGTCAATCTGAAGCCCAACTATCACCTGACGTATATCTGAGCAAGAAATATTGTGAGTCACTGGTTATTGTTTTATATATTTTTAAGCCACAGTTCTTGGTAGGAACTAGCAGAAGATCAATAGTCGCTTATTGTGTAAAGACTCAGTGTAAACTCCAATTCTCTTGATCTTTCTCTTTTCAAAACTTTATAAATATTTAATGTTTTAAATTCATTTTAAAGAGTTTATTTTCTTAATATATTATATTTATTGTTTGCCAACTTTGAGCAATCATGCTTTACTTCCCCCTCCCCTCCTGCTCTTGGAAACTACTAATTTGCTAGAAAGAGGATGGTTTTGCCTTCTTTAGTTTTTGTTTACAAGCATTTATACAATATTTGATTTTTGTGTGGCTTTTTCAGTTAGCATATTTTAGAGGCTCATTCACATTGCAACATAACTTAGTTCTGTAGTCCCTTTTGTGACTAGATAATATTCCATTGTATAGATATACCTCATTGGTGCATGTGGGTTGTTCTCGCCTTTTGTGTGTTGTGAACGGTGCTCCTATAAACATTTGTGTACAAGTATTTGTGGGAGTACTTATTTTCTATTTTTTGGTTATATATTGGGCATGGGACTGCTGGATCATCAGTAACTCTGTTTCTCTTTTTGGGAAAACACTTAAATGTCTTCCATGATGGTCGTATAATTTTATATTTCTACCATCAATATATGAGTGTTTCAGTTGTTCCATGTCCTTACCAACACTTATTTACCTTTTGGGTTTTCCAATGAGTATGAAGTGCCATCTCATTGTGGTTTTGACATGCATTTTTCTAATGACTGAAGAGGTTGAACGTCTTTTCATATGTTTGTTTGGTTATTTGCTTGTGTTCTTTAGGAAAATGCCTATTTCAGTTATTCACCCAATTGTTACTAGGACTCCTTACATTTTTTTATTGAGTTTCAAGAGATTTTTACATATTGGAAACTAGAAATAAATGAAACAAAGAAAAGTAATGATCACTCAGTCTTGTATACTTGCTCTGTGTTGGCTCACCCCTTTGCTTAGTTACATTCTTTGCAACTTTGCCTTAGACTTTACTTTCTATTTGCTAGATGAGATGAAAGATGAGATAGCCTACAAAGATCAGCCTGAGATGAACATGTTCTCAGGTCCTTTCTCAGCATATAACCTGACTTGGGCATATGTGTAACATTTTGAATTACTCATTAGGCTGAGTGTGATGGCTCACACCTATAATCCCATGCTTTGGTCTGAGGTGAGAGGATTGATCAAGGCCAGGAGTTTAAGACCAACCTGAGCAACATAGAGAAATTCTGTCTCTACTCCATCCTCCAAATAGATATGGTGGCCTGTGATTATAACCCCAGCTACTGGGGAGGCTGAGGCAGGAGGATTACTTGAGACCAGGAGCTCAAGGGGCATTCAGTTATGATGCTCGCCTTGCACTATAGTCCAGCTAACAGAATGAGACCCTGTATTTGAAAAGATTATTCATTATGTTTGCAGCTAGTCAAAACATCGTTACCCAAAGTATTTTTCTCTATATAACTTTTCAGGCTGGGCTTTTAGTGTCTATGTTTATCCCAACTATAATCCTTTTACACAGTTGACTGTGGCTTGTTTATTTGCCTTCGTAAATTAGAAAGGAATACCCTCAACACAGCCAGTTTTCTACCTTGAGAGAGTCTTGAGTTAGGCAAAACAGAGGAAAATGTCTTTTGTCAGTCCCTCAGAGAGCCCCTAGGCAGATCAAAACAGAAAAATAAAGACAAAATTCTGAACTTATCCCTTTGGTATCAGGGACCCACAATGTGCATGTGAGTTTTATCTTAAGATCACTACAAATCCATGGAGGAGGCTGGGATTTGAGCAAACCAAAATAGAATAAAATTATACCACATGTAAGTCACTTTTCTCTTGATTCAGCATTAGTTTGGTTGATGTATATATTTGACTATTTTCCAGGAGTTCAATAAAGTTCATTCTGAGAATTTGTGCTGGATTTTTTGTCAAGGAAAAATACGCCTACTCTATCCAGTAGGGAATCCCTTGCTCAACAATATTTCCAATGTTCTTTCCCTACTGCTGGTAACATAAGTGTTGTTGATCAAATATTCTTAAAGCAATATATTTATATAACCATTTATGAAGTACTTAGCATTTGAAAACCACCTTATTAATTGTTAAAGATGAAAATGAGAGGTTTTTATTTCTGCGTAATGAATGTAAGCACACTCCAAGGGCAATTCACACTGTATCACTAGGCTAGCTAAAGAGAGTCTGTTTTGCTTCCAGTATGCATTGGCTTGTTCTGCTGTTGCTTACACAGCTAATGGGCATAAGATTAGAAAACAACCTTAAGGAAAAACAGATCAAGAGTCTGGATCAGGAGCTCGGGGAATTTCATTCAACAATATAACTTCTTAATATTTTGAATTAGAGGCTCTTTGAGATCAACAGGCATTGGAAGGGGGGATTTCTCTCTATCTGCATAAACATCATCAGAATAACCAATCAAGAAGAATAATTGTCTTTTCTTCCCTTTTCAGTTATCTTAATATATTGCAGGAAATAAGATCAAGAATGGAACCAGAGTGGCCCAAACCAGTTTGAAGATAATATCTCTGAAGCAGGTTAATTTAATTTCCAAAGAGAATCATTTACAAATCAATGTGTTTTCTCCTATCACTCATTCTCTCAAGTCTATTCATCTTCCCTAGTAATTATTTATTGCCCCTAAACAGAATCACCTATATTCCTCATCTTCCTCTACCATCTAAAATAAGTTGACTCCACTGAGATAGGGGGTAATCACTCTTGTCAGTCTTCTGCATGCATGGTAAATAAATGTACAATATTTTCTATTATTATTTTGTCTTATTATGAGTTGATCTTTCAGCAAAACTTCTGGGGTTTAAGGGGAGGGTTTCCCTTTACGCTCCCAAAGGCCAAGCAGAATGCTGATCCACCAAAGGACATATTATTTGCCAACAACTATTGAACAAGTTTTGCACAAAGCTTGCTTTCAGACACAAACTTCCTTTAGCCTATTTGTAAGTTTTTCAGTAAGCCAAGATTGATGAGATGGTCTTCTTTTGGAGTAATCTCTATCTTCTCAGCCTGAGAAAGCCACAACACTCAACTCTTGTGTTTGGTTCTTGGGTGATAGGCATCAGAACCTATGTATAACAATTTGAGAAAGAAATAGCCATTCTTTTAGAAGGAAGTAGCAGTTGCCAAGAGTTTACTTAGTTGCTGGTAAAGATTAATTATTGACTTCCTCTACATTGTCTTTTGTTTCCAAACCAGATAGTCCCGAAGAAAACTTTTTAGAACAAATACAAAGAGGAAGAACGCACCACTAAAATCAAAGCTAAAATCAAAGCTCGACTCCAGCTTGCTCAACTGTGACTGGGAGAGAATCTCCTTAAAGAATAGATCATAACTGGGTGGCTCCTGTGGCTCAAAGGAGTAGGACACTGGCCCCATATGCTGGAGGTGGCGGGTTCAAACCCATCCCCAGATCAAAAATGGAAAATAAAAAAGAATAGATCATAATCACAATACTCACATAAGCAAAGAATATAGTAATGGTTGCCAAGGCTTGGAGGTGGAAATGAAACGAAAAAAGAATAAGGCAATGCAATCATTGTGTTTACCTATTTCTAAAAGAAAACAGTTTATTGTTAAGTCCATAGATTTCCTTTACAGAGTATCTTTACAAGGAATGTTTATATCAGATGAAGCAAGAAGGAATAAAAATTGTCAATTCATGTTTCTTCTGGAGATGAGTAACATTTTATCTGGATACACTAATGCTGAATTTTATTGGGGTTTATTTATAGCTCTTAATAATGTCTTAATATATTTTGAAGGGAATATATTTTGAAATATATTTAAAATCATACTATCCTTCAGCTTATATGGTGTACCCTATGCTTTCTAATAAAATTAATGATTTTTCTTGTCTTGAAAATAGGAGACTGTTCTGGAGTATTCTGCGATTAGATATGACCTTTGTCAGAGGTACTTATATAAACTTTGTTCTATAATATGGGGTGGACAATTTGGGGGCTCAGTAAAAGGGCTGTGGTTTTATGGAAGTAATATTTCACATATTAGTAGCTGTAATGATGCAGCTACTTTTATCTGTCTTAACATCTTTAACCAACTCAAGTGTATGCCATCTGTGGGTTTTTTTCTGTTCTATAGTCTCATAAATTTATTCTAATAAATTTTATTAAATCTTGCATACTTAACCTTGTTATATTTTTAGATATACATACCCTTCTGCAGCTAATATAACAAATTAATAGGAGATACTAGCCAAGGTCAAAGAGTTATTACTATTATTACTGGCACATTGGCCCATTTTAATGCCTGACAAGGAGGGGGAGATTGCTATTTTTCAGAGGAAATATGAAAGTGGTGCATTATCTGTTGAGTTCCACATTGAACTATGAATCAGTCCAGAACACCCCATCGTTTCTTCATGCTTTAGTTTCCTCAGCCCATTAATAAAATTCCACTAATAAAATTTGTCCAACTCCTTGGAAAGAAAGATGTAGCAAAAGTCAAAGAATCATGGAGTCCTGGATTTAGAAGGGGATTTAAAATGATTTAGAATATCACACTTTTGGTGGGTGGGGAAGGGAGAGAGGGGCGATGAAGAAAATGAATTCCAGACAGATTAGGTTTCTTGTTTGATGTCATTTATGATGATAGATTGGCAGCAAAAGCATCAATATTAAAAACATATCTCAGGAGTAGAAACTTAAAAGGAAAAAAAATCTTTTTTTTTTTTTAAAGGAAAAAATCGTAAGAGCACCTAAAGAAAGTATTTTCAGGGTAGAAGTGAACAATTTTTGAGAAAACACAGTTAGTTTAGGGAATGAAACTTTTAAAGAACTTACTTGAAAGAGTGAACCACTGATTGAAGGAGAGGGGGAAATGTCATCATGTTACAAAGGGAAATAAGGCCAAGTGCAAATATGGGGCCAGATATACAAAGGGGAGAACCCTCAGATGCTGGTGAATGCAGGTACATCTTCTTGGAGAAGATTTTCATGTGCTGTGCTTCTTTTTTCCCTTAGCACTGAACTGGTCCAATGCTTGTGCTGATGATTTGCACAACCATACAGAAGGGATGCAGAAGACTTAAATTTGTCAGAGAGAATAGCTAGTATACTTTGTGTTAAAATGCGCAGTTTAAAATATGTGAACCTTGAGCCTATAAATACAAAAATAGATAGTTTTGCATGTAGTTTAAAAGAACAATAAAAATAAAGCTATCATAAATCCTTTGGCTAAAAAAAAAAAAAGGCAAAATTTGTCAGCAGTGCAAGTGGTATATACTTTTTTTTTTAATCCAAAAACTCACAAATAGGGCAGCAGTCTATCATCAAAAATTGAATGCAAGTTTTGATTACTTTAGAATGGCCTTTGGATCTAACATACCTAGAATAGAATGATAGAATAATGCTATTCATATCTTGACCAGAAGATTGAGTCTATTGGGACTTATATTGAATGAAAACAATGGAAGACCTAAGTAGTGGTCCCTAAACTTTCTCAGGATGACTCCTTTGGGAATCTATGGAAAGTCATATTCTTCACCCCCCCCCAAAAAAAACATGCTCACCAAATCCTGCCAATGAATTCAAAGGGTTCAGACACCAATGTTAAATATCTTTGAAACAGCAGAGCACGTCAAAGGAAACTAGGAGAGGGATAGTTGAAACTATGCCATTTGAAAAACATGTGAAAGAATTAGGTATGTTTAGATTGGACAACAAAAGGGATCTAAGTTGGAATGTGATAGACCTTACCATCCCTTAACAATCTGGAGTTGGCTTCTTTTCCTGGTACATTTGCATGAAATCACTTCTGACCAATGGGGCGTGAGCAGGAAGGTCATGAATTTCTGGGCTATGACATCTATTTGATGCTGTAGGATATACCAGAGATCTTTTCCTGCACTTTGCATCAAGCAGACAGCATATTCATGGTAATGCAGTTAAAGTTGGGATGTTTTCCATGAGCCTGGATCTCTAAATAACCCTTGTAACTCATGATATACATGCAGAGTGAAATAAATCTTTGTTGAGTTAAGCAACTTGGATTTAGTTTTAATTTACTGTCATAGCATAATGTATCTTACTTAGATAACTGCTTTTCCTTTCTACAGAAGGCAAAATTTTTATTAATTTGATTTTAATGGAAATTTCAAGATGCTAAGAACAGAGAATGGTAAAAATATTTTATTATTTTTCAAATCATTTCTTGTGTCCAGAAAAAAAAAATAGTTAGGATCTGGAGGCATTCTTCAACTGCCTGAATTCTCCTAGACTGCAGTGTTGGCATAGCTCAAGCTGAAGATAGATGGCTGACTGACTTACTATGGGGCCAGTGAGCTGAACCTTTGCCAGCACTGGCCATTCAGTCATTCCTAGAAGGGTCAACATGGGAGGCACTGAAACCTGGAATTGCTTCTCTCCAGGAAGAAATTGTTCTCATGTGGCTATATTTAAGCCCAACTCCAATTCATCACTGGATACCCTGAAACATTATATATATATGTGTGTGTGTGTGTGTGTGTATATATATATACATTTTATATATATATAAAAGAAAGTATACACAATCTCTTACCAGTCTTGAAACATGAGATTTTCCAACATTTTGCCTTCCTTTCCTAGTTGTTATAAATAGTTTATGCTCTCACAAGGGGAACAAACTTTTTTTTTGTCTTTTGTGTTTTAAAAGCATAGGTAATAATCTTAGTCTGGTTTCCATGAGAACAAATTCCATTGCTTTTTGTCAGATGACTCATGAAGAGAATATCCCCGAGGTCTCCCCACCATAATATGAATAAGATTTATAACAATTAGGGTTAATGAACAATTACATGGGCCAGGCTTATTCTGGTTCAAATATTCAAGTAACGATCATGCAGGAGGTACCTGGCACCACGTGAGGAGACTGGACTCGATGACCTCTAAATGAAAAACCAAAGCTGACAGTCCGTGGTTGTTTTTACCTGTCTCCAGGCTCCCTTAGAATTATGGGCACTTTTATCAAGAGCAGCTGATAACCCAAAGGTTTACCTAATACATATAAATGGATGTCTATGAGAAATTCTAGGATGTTTTATAAAATGCTATTTTTTAACATATTGCTGCAAATGAAAACATCTAAATTTTAGAAATAACAACTAAATTTGGATATAACTAGTCTACATAAAGGTGGAGTAGAACTGAATGATTCAAGAAAATGACAGTGGTAGATGACGAATAGCCTTTTTAAGTGATGAGAATTTGTACCGCTTCAAGGGTCACCATCTTTTAATATTTTTATATCCAGGCCCTTAGGCCATGTCTCTGTCATGAATATCTTTAGCATCAAGAAGTAATCTCACAGAGTCCCTGACATTTTGATCCCTGGGCCTCATCCTGTGACCCTTTTATGACTTGTTTTATTTGTGTTTTAAAATACGTATATGTTCCAAGAAAATGAAGTTTTCACTATTGAATGACATTTTCAAAGAAATGGATTTATCATTACTAAATGTTGGTTATCATCTTTGCTATGACTTTTACAGAAATTATTTTTCTGTTTCAGGTTCAAATACAATAGCACGTAGATCATTGATTTATAAAACAATTGGTAGCTATTTGCTTTTACGTCAAGCACCTGTGCAATACAATGCTGAGTTTCTTTTCCTACACTCATGAGAGATGTGTTCAGGTAAAAACTAAATCTCTTAACAGAATTAGTTTGTATGATTCTACATATTTTGTTTTTTATATCACAAGAATCAGCATATTACTTGCTAGTTGAAATAGCCCAATTCCTGAGAAGTAATTAAGATCTATTCTGATAGTGAGTAAGCTAGCTACTGGAGATGAAAGATAAAGGGAGAATGTTTTCATCAAGAAGGAAATGATAATATAATGGTCAAAGACACCAATTGTTCTTTAAAAAACAGTTAATTTTCTCAATGTGTAATCTTGGGTAAATTCTTTAACTCATCTCAGCCTAAGTTTCCTCCTCAGTAAAATGGGGATAATTGTATCTAACACATACCATTGTCGGATGGATTAAGTAAGAAAATTCATACATTCAAAATTCATACATTGTTATAACTGAACTGTCACAATTCAAGCTCTTAGATGAAAGGAGTGCTGGAAATTTACTGTTTTTATTGTTACTATTAACTCTTAGGGTAATAGAATGCTCTTGGTGTAGGCAAGTAAGTGTAGCTAGTTTAGGGAAAGAAAACAGAGTGGTAGAAATAGAAGGAGATTTGGTACGAGCAGCCTTGGCTTCTAGTCCTTGTTTTTCTGCTAACAAACTATGTAGTGATCAGAAATCACATATTTTTTGAATTAAAGTTAAGATACTTTTTACTCTGTTATATTTCTAACCTAAAAAATTTCCAACATTTTGAAGTTATAAATGTCTTTCATTTTCTGTTAAGACAGAATCACAACTGGCAATATGTTTTACTCCAAATATTTCATTAATGTTAAATGTTGAAAACTACAGGTTATGGAAATCAAGTGATTCTGAGCCTCAAATAACTCCTACTTCTATAGCCTTTTGCTGAGAGCCAACTGTGTTGAGGGCCTTGTGCAGATGGAGATCGGAGAGGGGTAAGGGACAGCTCCTACCCTCAAACAGGTCAGAGTTAAGATGTGAAAAGTGATGCTCTGGGCATTTTTCTACAATCTTAATCCTTTTATTTAAAAGGACAATGTTGGTCATGACTTTGCCAGAGAACATATGAAAAGACAAAGTCTACTCAGCTCTGTGATTTGGGGGGGCCAATGTTCTGCCACTCACATCTATTGGTGGTCAGAGTCCTTTGGGTGAAAATAAAAGACAGCTAAACAAAATAAATCAACTTGGCAGAAAAGTAATACCAATTCAGTACATCAAATCAGAAAAGAAAATGGTGCCTTTGTTTGAGTTACTTGCAAAACTGGAGGAGCATTTGTAGGATTAAACTAGATAGAATTTTATTAGTCATATGCCATAGCAGTTCCCCCTTTTTTGTTTGTTTTTTTTCTTTTGTTGTCATTGTTACTGTTTTAAAGGAAGGATGTTTGGTCTTTAGAATGGGAAAATTCAAGCAATGGACAAGGGAAATTACCCTGAACAGAACTGAGCTCTAAAGGATTGTAGGACTCAACAAATCGCACTATCTGATGCATTTCTCACCAAAGTAAAACTTGTTTTGGTGTGGTGGTGTCTTGCTGACTGGAATTTACCATTATTGTTGTATGTTTTTGTGTGGTAACAGGAGAATATAAGAGCTTGAATTAACGCAACAAACAGATATTTGTAAATTTCTTATTAAATTTGGCAAGAGGGGAAGTAAACTTAGGGATGTGTTAGTCCAAGTTTAAGGGGATAATGCCATGAAAAAAAAACAGCAGCATAAAAGTGGATTAAATGTTTTTCTGAGGGGAGAGAAAGTATTGCTGATGAAAAGAGGTCATCATAGCCAGTTACAGGCAGAACTCATGAAAACATAGCAAAAATTCATTGAACTGTGCATTAAAGTCATTAGCTGACTGTGAGAAACATATCAGACCAAGTAAACATTGATAGGGAAATAGGAAAATTTTTTTTCTTTTTTTTTATTGGTGGGGATTCATTCAGGGTACAAGAAACCATGTTACACTGGTTGCATTTCTTGAGTAAAGTCCCTCTTACAATCGTGTTTTGCCCCCAAAAGGTGTGGCATACACCAAGACACTACCCCCCTCACTCTTTCCCTCTCTCTGCTCTTCCTTTCCCCACCTCTCCCTTATTCTTTCTCTCTCTGCTCTCCCCTTCCCTCACCCTCACCGTGTCAATAGGAAATAGGAAAATTTTAATGAAAAATCTTGACATAAGAAAGATGTGTGTAAAAATGGTCCCAAGGGAGCTCACCAATGAACAATAGTGGAGGACAATAATAGTTTGCCAAGATCTTTTGCTGAGGCCATGTTATCACTGGTAATGAAAAATGGTTGTATCAATAAGACCCTGAAACAAAGAATCAAAGTACGCAAGGGAAGTCAGTCAATTCTGTTGAGCAAAATTGTTCTCTCTGTCCAAATCAAGAATCAAAACAATGTTGTTAAATTTTATTGATATCCGAGGGATTATTCATTATGAATTTGTATAGACTGGAAGAACAGTTAACCAAGTTTGTTATTTGGAAGTGCTAAAAATACTGTGTGAAAAGATAAAAGTGACCTAAACTTTTCACTAACAGCTCATGGCTCTTGCCTTACAACAATGCACCAGCTCGGGTGGCTCTGCCTGTAAAGGAGTTTTTAGCCAGTAGACAATTGTATTTGAACACCTTCCCTACTCACGTGATCTGGCTCCCAATGACTTTTCTTCATCCAAAGATAAAGGAAATAATGAAAGCAAAACATTTTGATAACATTCAGGACATCAAGGGTAATACAATTATAGCTCTGATGGCTATTCCAGAAAAAGTTCCAAAATTTCTCTGAAAGGTGAACTAGGCACTGGCATTGAAATGAAGGGAGTACTTCGAAGGTAACCATGGTGATATTCAGCAATCAGTTATGTAGCACTTTTTCTAGGATGAGTTCATGAACTTAATTGTCAGAACTTGTATTTATATAATATACATTTAAATACATTTTATAAAATTAGAATTTTTATATACAATTCTATTTTTTTTTTTTTTTTGCAGTTTTTGGCCAGGGCTGGGTTTGAACCCACTACCTCCAGCATATGGACCTGGTGCCCTACTCCTTTGAGTCACAGGCACAGCCCTAAAATTCTATTTTTTAAACAGCATGTGGTAAATCTGCTGATAAACATTCTTTGTGACATAGTCACTTATAAATTTATTTTCTCTTTGCAATTGTATGGTTAATTGTATTGTTTCTTCTTATGTGAGTAAAACTTGGCACTTAGCATGTTTTCATTTAGACCTGGATTACTTTTTGCTAATCCATAGGGAGAGGAAACACCTGAATCAAAAGATATAATGTATTTCTTGCAGTAGATCATCCTTCATCTCTCCCTCTTTCCAAACTGACCTTAGCAAACAGGCAGAAGAGCACAAAAATTAGATGATTACTTTCTGCCACTATTCATTTTTGGGAGGTTCCATTTAGAATGAAATAAAAGCATTAATTTCTTTACAAATATCTGAGAATGTCTCTTCCATTGTAATTTCAAATTAATACTTACTCTAAATTAGATGAATTCATTAGAATTTTGTAGTATTGAATTATACACCCTCTAATGATAAACTCATGGTTTTGAAATTTTATTTTCAGAAAGGAAAAAAGGAAAGATCTTTATTTTTAAATGAATTAAATTTATACTAATGAATCCCAGTTTTACTCTTAAGTTGAATTTCCTCTGTGTATATTAAGTCTGTTTACATTTATTTATCCTGTTAATACTGCAGTAAGTTCATCAAATACACAATCAATTTACAAGAACTACTTCAAGACATTAATCAACATAACTGATTCTTCTTACTATTGGGAGAGAGTTCTTGATATCCCTGGGGTCATTTTATTCAGCCAATTCACTCCAAGAAGTTTGTTCTGCAGCTTGAAGATTCATTTTGCACATCTATTTTTAATTCAGCAAACAGCCCTACTTTCATTAAATAGCTTTTAAGTCTTATGCTATTATAACAATTGAAATAATTTTTCCCACGATGTACTAGTTATTGTAAGTCATTTTCTTCATTTTTTAAATAGAACCCTCACAAAAATGTTGTGGGTGGGAGATAATAACACTACTAAGGGCATTCATTCAGCACTCACTTAATATAATTAGGCATTTTATTAGGATATTTTCTTTTTATGCTGCTGGGAAAAACTAAGATCCTCAGAAGTAGCTCACTCAAAGTTCTGATTATTTTTTAAGGCTCACTTTCTCACGACTGGGGCTACAGACCATGCTTAATCCCCCCACCCAAAGTCAATGTGTTGTATGGGCAAAAAAGGAATAGGAAAAAGACATATTAGGTAACCAGAAATGTGATGCTCCATTCTTTCAAAATGTGGCTCACAAGATCTAAAATAGAAAAAAATACCCATGAGGACAAAAAAAGAATTTTTCACCATTTCCCATTCCCATGATAAAATTCCCATTTATCAGATGTCCTGCCAGCAGATCTCTTTTCAATCTTCATATTTTGCACACAGTTGGGTCCCCATCTCTTAATTGAGCCCTTGAGAAAACATTATGTTCTGCCAGAGAATCACCTTGAACTTAACTTGAAACCTCTTTGACCATCTCTACAGGCAAGAATAAGTAGATGAAATGTGAATAGGCATTGGGTTGTCATCTCTTTCAGAGGCCATCTTAAAAATAGTTAAGGCTACAAGTGGGTGTTAGTTATTGCTTTTCTAACTTCCGAGATAAAAATTCCTTCTGGGCCATAACACTTTTCAGTCTATTTGGTAAGTAATGATCCTCATTCTTTGCTCCATAATTTTGTCCATAATTATTTTCATGAAAAAATACCTATCATAAGGCTGTGTGCAATGGCTCACACCTGTACTCCTGGAACTCTGAGAGGCCAAGGTAGCTCAAGAGTTCTAAACTGGCCTGAAAGAGTGAGAACTTTCTCTACCAAAACATAGAAAAATTAGCTGAGTATCATGGTGACTGCCTGTAGGCCCAGCTACTTGGGAGACTGAGGCAAGAAGATCACTGTAAACCAAGAGGTTGAGGTTGCTGTGACTTATGATGATACCATGGCACTTTTCACAGCGTGACAGAATGAGACTCTGTCTCAAAAGAAAAACAAAACAAAAAACAAAGAAACACCTATCCCATACCAATCACTAGGCTTCATATTTTGCAAATCACTATTGGTGCCCAGCCAGGTTCTTCTGCCCACTGCCTAAGATATAGCCAATATCCAGAAACAGCAAATTTTATAGTGGAAAGTTTGTTCTGTGTAGCGCTAAGTGGGAAGATGAGAGAAATTTCTCAAATCCACCTCTGCAAGAATTGGAGGGACAGGGTTTTTAAAGACAGTTTACTGGGTTTAGGATTAAGCAATTAGGGTCTGCTAATTGGCTGGTTCAGGGTGGAATCTTCAGTCCTTTGGTATAGGCCACTATCCGGGTGGATCAGTTACTGAAATGCAGTTCCCTGGGTTGCATCCAACATCAGCTGAATCTCGGTATGGGTGGGTCAGCCAATCCATTAGAATGCAAGACCTAGAAGATATCTCAAAAACTACCCCTAGGTCCTCAACAAATGATGTTATTTATCAAGGAGAGTTAATCTTTACAACTAACTACCCTCTGTGCCCTCTGGAGCTATAATTATAGAGAAGTAAGCAAAGGGACAGTGACTAACTATTATCAAACAAACAAGAGACAGCAGCTAATTATTATCATTATTTTAGCTAGGCCTGTTTCTTCACAGAGTGTTGGGGCCCTTACTCTAGTTTTTACCTTATACCCCTTTACCAGCCCATAAGAGTGATTTTCTCATCTAATTTTATTTCTATACCAAACCAACAAGTAGATCCCAATTTTTACTGAGGAGATCACACAAGTGGTGAATGGCAGGATCTCTAATTTAATTCTACTCCCTTTAAATCTAAAGTCTTTGCTTTCTCTGTTGTTCCTCCTTCTTCTATATTAGATTACAGTTTAATGCTTCTATTCTCATTTCAAGGCCCAACTCTGTCTGTTGGAAGACAGCCTATAAGACAGCAAGTGAGACTAGATCATATCAATAGCTTCTCCTGAAGGGTGACATTATTCTGAACTAACTCTTTATTGAAGAGACTGTAGAAGAAAGTCATTGCTTGTCTCTTTGAATGTGTTTTTCTTAGATCAAGTTATCCCCCACAGAAGTCTCCAAAGGATTTTTAATTGAATTGTTCTTGTATTTACTCATCACTGTTAAGACAGGTATGCAAATAACAATGAAGCATTTTGGAAAGTTATTTGAGACCTGCTGTTGTTCAAGCAACATTTGAGAAA
This sequence comes from Arctocebus calabarensis, assembly GCA_963573935.1. NCBI lineage: Eukaryota > Metazoa > Chordata > Mammalia > Primates > Lorisidae > Arctocebus > Arctocebus calabarensis. The sequence continues at coordinate 804 of CAUYON010110977.1, read as the reverse complement.
CACTGGTAGGAAAATGTGTGTGTATACTTTAAAGGAGCTTAGGAAATTTCACCCCAAAATATGACTCCTTGGTATAAAAAAGATTTTGAATTAAAGACCCTTCAGGAAAATGAAGTAATTTGGGTAGACCCTAATCTAAGATGGCTGGTGTTCTTATAAGAGGAAATTAAGTGAACAAAGTACTGTAATTTCAGTACTGTGGGAGGCTCATTCTGGAGGACCACGTGAGACCTTGAGTTTGAGAACAGCCTAGAAAGAGCTGGCTGTGGTGGAGTGCACTTGTAGTACCAACTACTGCGGTGGCTGAAGCAGAAGGGACATTTAAACTCCTGAGTTTGAGACTGCAGTGAGCCATGGTAGTGCCAGTGCACTTTGAACTGGGTGAGAGTGAGATCCTATCATTAAAAAAAAGAGATTAGTACATAGACAACACAAGCCAACAGGTGCCTAAATAAGGGCACAGAAAAATGGAGTTTATCTGTTGCAAGCCAAGGAGAGAGACTTTAGAAGAAACCAACCTGCTGACACCTTTTCTCCACAACTTTGTCAACACTTATTCTTTTTCATCTTGTCTTTTTCTTTTTTCTTTTTATAATTTTACTGAATCATAATTCTGTACATTGGTGCAATCATAGGGCACGATTCATATACAATCAGAAATGTTTTGATCGTACTGTTATAGATAGCCTTCATGGCATTTTCTTGATCACTATATAAAGACATTGATACTCTACATTTAATAAGTTTCACCAGTACCCTGCTAAGATGCACCGTAGGTGTGATCCCACTAATTGCCCTCCCTCC